>CATIWC010001830.1:0-156746 GCA_948472305.1 Vicia faba | reverse complement strand
AACTTTTTTAAATTAAGAATCGAGTTACCTACGGAGAGGAGGACTTCGCTGAATAAAATAGGTGTGTGTCAATGTCTCACTTCTGTTTGTGTTGTTATGTTTTCATGTCACATGTTGCATTTGAAGTTGTGATGCTGATGCGTTCTACAACTCTTTTCTTTTTTACTTTTTCTCCTCCTTGAATTTTCAATGTTTGATTGTTGTGTGTAGAGAGAGGACATAAGTATGAATAATCATTGTCAATGAGAGCAACTTAGGGACCAAAAGGGTGATCACTAAGAGCAGCAAAGCCTCATAAGTTAACGAGTAGTTTTTAATGGAGAGGCTCAGAAAGAGAGATGGTTGATTGCGTCAACATGATAGAAACGCCTTGCTAGAGCCAAGCATCATCACCGCCTCATTCAAATCAATATACAACAAACAAGAAGAAATAGTTCAACAAGCCGAACCTTTTCCCAATTTGGGTCAGTTATTGAAATTCTGGCTGCAGATACTCAATGTCACGTTCAATGTTATGACACCGTATCTGACTTACTATATGACAGTAAATACAAAAGTAATAAAGAACACAGTCAATTGTTTACCCAGTTCAGTGTGCAACAACACCTACTCTGGGGGCTACCAAGCCAGGGAGGAAATCCACTATAAGAGATGTTAATTCAGGAATAAACCAACCAGTTTATCTCCTTCACTTAAGACCTACCCAATGCAATTCCAATCTAAGTACAACTTAAACCTGAGTTCCTACTCACTCCCCCTCAATCACAGCAGTGATACATAAACCAATTTGACTTAAGACTTGATGAAGACACTCTTCAAAAACAAACACTTGATTAAGCTTCACAGCTTTTTAATCAAGCAACACAATCACTCGTGCTTCACAGCTTTGAGTGATGCACACAACTAACTTGACTCTGCTTCACAGCTTTAGTCAAGGAACATTCAAACACTCTTGCTTCAAAGCTTTGAGTGCTACACAACCCTTACAATTAGAAACCTATTCCAAGTCACTTATCACAATGATAATTGCTTGGAGTACAATAATCAAACCTATACAGATTACAAATGATCTTCTGATCAATAAAAGGGATGCCTTGCAAAACAGCAGCTCTGTTGAATATATAGCAGCTGCAACTTCAGTTAGGGTTTCCACAAAAACCTAGGGTTAATTCCGTTTGACCTAAAGACCAGGTCACAGGACTTTATTAACCAGGTTAGGGTTGAGCTAGGTTACCCCTCAGAAAACGCAGGATTCTGTTCAGGAAAGACTGAGTTATTTTCCTGAAAAAACTCAGACTTATCCAACCTGCAAACCTGTTAGTTCAGAACAGGATGTCATAACATCTGTTATGACATCTGAGAAAACCTGTCTACTGATTTTGCAAAATGTGATCATTTTGCAAAATGCTCAGATACACACTTATAAACATCAGTACTTGAATTACAATATTTTTCTGCAAAGGTACCTAATGAGTCAGTACAAACTAAACTAGAATGTTATGACATCAGTCATGACATTCACACATACACTTGGGTTTTACCAAAAATGCAAGCCAATACCTAAACAACTACAAACTCCCCCTTTGGCAGATTTTTGGCTAAAGACCCTAAGCAATCAGAGATAGATAGCAGCAGAAATAAATGACTGCAGAAAAATAGAATGTCTAATTGAGCAAGAACATATTAAGTACCAAAATATTCTCCCCCTCTTTAGCCACAAATGGGCCAAAGATACATGTTCATAATGATTATACAGTTATCCAAAAACAATTAATAAGAGCAGCAGCAGAAAAAAAAAACTGAACACACTTCCAAACTCCACCAGATATCAGCACTGACCAGCAACACCACCAAACAGCAACCAACCTTCAAGCACTGTCATCAGACTCGGAGGAGCTAGTTTCTTCAATGTTGAGATGACCTTCAGCTTCTACACCTTCTTCCCTTCTATTTTCTTCAGCTTCCTCCTTTTCTAGCCTGACAATTAGAATTTCTAGGGTCCTTTTTCTAGCATCCAGCTCTTTGCAAGTTTCTTTTAAAACAGCTATGACATCTGATGTCTTGGACTGGGTCTTCACAGACGATGTCTCAGCTGATGTTATGACAATGTCTGGAGCATGAGATCCCTGAAACAGTTTGTAGTGCAAGCCAAGGGCAGGAGCTCTTTTGCAGACTGTATCTCTTGCCACAAGGACATCAGGATATTGTGCAAGGATGATTCCACAAAGGAGGGAGGGAAAGGCAATTGGTCCTTTGACAGCATAACTGCCAGCATGCTTTAAAGTTTGTTCAAAGATGTACCTGCCATAGTCAAAAGCAGTCTTGGTTCCCACAGCATAAATAAATCTCCCCAATCCTGTGGAGATAGTTGATTTATGATTTGTAGGCACCCAGTTGGCTGCACCTACTTTATGCAAGATGGCAAATTTCATGCTGAGTTTACTGGCATTCAACTTGCCTTTCAAGGGCCAGCACTTTACTTGTCTGGCTGTGATGGTTTGACAAATTTCATTGTCAGTTGCCTCCAGATCAGGACAGTCCTCATTTGTTCTTCCAAGAAACTTGTTGATTTCTGATGGAGAGAACTTGACCCTTCTTCCTCTAACAAAAACACTTTCAAAGTCAGCTGACCTTCCATCAGCACAATCATTAGACAAGTTCACTACAAACTCCTTGACCAGATTTTCATAACATTTGTTAAACTTTATCACTGTCTTCATTAGTCCAGCATTCTTGATCAGGTCCATGATGTCTTTGCACTCCAAGGCATCATTGTTAAGTTCTCTCTCTAAGGCTATTCTCTTTAAGCAAACATACTTCCATCTGTTTGCATTGTCAGGATGATGAAAAGAGATGTTGTCTGTTGGGACTTCAGGCACTCTAGCAATTTTGCTGGAGGGGAGCTTCCTTCTGATAGGAGTTTCTTCAATATCAATCTCAAATTCTGATTCCTCATCAGAATCAGAAGATTCAGGTTCTTTTCTCTTCTTAGAGATTGGTTGTCTAGCAGTATGCACCTGGGCCTTCTTCCCTTTTGTCTGAATACTTTTCTCAGCCATGCCTTCAGCCTTGGATTTCTTAGCATTAGGTTTATCATTCTGACTACTCTTTCTTTTCATCAATCTCCTAGCTATGCTAGGGTTCACATTAGCAATCAGATCATTATCTGAGTAATCCTCATCCACATCAATGATAGGTGGATCAGCAACCTTTTCTGAAGGGTTCTGAATGTTGTCTTTTTGTGTCACAACATTCTCAGTGACATCTACATTCTCAGAAACTTCCACATTTGGACTTTCTGATTGGTTTAAAGGGACAGAGATCCCCGGTACAGATTGGTTGCCACTCAGTATACTAGTAACCAGCCTAGCAATAGCTTGATGAACTTGAACTGATCCTTCTCTATTAGGTACAGAAGACGAAGGATGAGAAGAATTACCAGAGGCTGTAGCTTGAGCTCTTCCTGCATGTCTAGTTCTGAGCTTTTTGACTTTGGTTGGGTCAGTTGCCATCTCTCTGAGAGGAGTGACCTCAAGAACTTCAGATTCTATGCATGTGGTGATTGCCCTAGAATCTTGGTCAGATGATGACGATGATGAGGATGACGAAGTTGCCATGGTTGAAGACGATGTCTGAGACATTTTGATTGACTTTGAGTAATGGTAGCAGTTTGAGAAAAATCTTTGATTGTGAGGAGGAAACAGGTTGCAAGGACGAGAGAGGTAGGGGGTAAAAGGGAGTCTTTTCAACTTCTTAAAGATTTTGAAAGAATTGTGAAAGTATATGATTAACCCACTAAAGATAGACTTAATAAAATTAATTCCTTCAACCTTTGTTTTAAGCAAAATTAATTGCTATAAAATCTTATGTTGGTGAATACCCAACCTGCCCTTCAAATTTTCAAGTTTATTTCCAACAAGAGCCTTGGTAGAAGAATCAGTCAGCTGAAGCTTAGAGAAACTATGTTCCAGTTTAAATGACTTCTTCTCTTCAAAGTCAATAGGGTTCAAGGAAATGTTGATTGTATTCGGATTGTCACAACACAATGTCACAACATCTTGTGTAACATTGTACTCAGGGAGCATCTGTTTTGACCAGATGTTTTGAGAACAGTTTTTCCTAGCAGCAACTATTTCCGCACAGAATTGGGAAGGCATTCTTTTGATATGAATCATAGTTCTGGTTGATTCTTGAATAATTTTCTGTTTGTCCAGTCCATTTTGATGGAGAGTTATAGGAGAGGAGACTTCAAGCCTCATTTCTTCAGGGAAACAGAATTTATTAGACTTGTTATTTCCAACATCCTTGTCAAGATGACTTATGGTTCTGACAACACATCCTTCTTCAAGTTTATTTGCCACATCACAGATATTATCAACCTGTAGTTTTGGAGTTCTTCTGACTGCTTCCATAGAAATAGCTCTTTTCATTCTTCTTAGATGAAGGGGACCAAGCTTATGCTGCCACAGTTTCATCTCTTTTTCTTCTTTGATAATTGGACACATAGTGGAGATATCAGTGTTCTCAGGCTGCCACAAGTAGCAGTTATCTTTGGATCTGATTCCTCTCATTACAACTTCTAGTTTTTCATTAATTACTAGACATTCAGATCTTGAGAAGTTGACCTTGAATCCTAGATCACATAATTGACTGATACTAATGAGATTAGCAGTCAGCCCTTTTACCAGCAGTACTTTATCCAGACTTGGAACTCCAGGGCAGTCCAAATTACCAACTCCTTTGACTTCACCTTTAGCACCATCTCCAAAGGTCACAAAACTGGTGGTGTGAGGCATAACATTATTGAGGAGATTTTTGAATCCAGTCATGTGTCTCGAACATCCACTGTCAAAGTACCAGCCTTCCTTTGCAGACACTCTCAGGGAAGTATGGGCTATCAGGGCAGTAGCCTTTTTCTTCCAATGAGGAGTATGTGGTACCCCTTTTGGCTTAGGTTTAGCACCTGAGTTCTGATTAGGATATCCATGTAATCTGAAGCAGAAGGGCTTTATGTGGCCATATCTCCCACAATGATGACATCTCCATCTTTGGTATTTTTTCTTCATATATTTCTGATGTTGAGAGGTGTGTTGAGACATCTGCTTTGACAATTGTTTAACATGCCTGATCTTCTTGTCTGCACCAGGTTTCTTAGCTTCCACAAATCCTAGACCAGATTTGTTTCCCACATTTTGTCCCACTTGTAGGATCTCTTCCAATTTATCTGATCCATTGGTCAACATCTTGACAGATTTTGTCATTTGGTTCAGTTGTGAGTTCAGTAATTGAACTTCCCCTTCTAGGTGACTTATAGTTTCAAGATCTGCCCTTTTTTCCGCCTCCAGCTTTATAATGAGTTTTGACTGTTTCTCATTCTGCACACAGACTTCAGCACTTCTGATACACAATTTCTTGTAGGTATCAGCAAGTTCTTCAAATGTCACTTCTTCATCACTAGTGTCACTTTCAGAAGTACAAACACTAGTTAGAGCAGTAACTAGTTTGGCAGATTCTTCTTCAGAATTACTTTCTGAATCATAGTCAGACCAAGTAACAGTCATTCCTTTCTTTTGTTTCTTAAGAAAGGTAGGACATTCAGCTCGAATATGTCCATATCCTTCACATCCATGGCATTGAATACCTCTGCCTTGGTTTCCCTTATCTTCTGACCTTGGTCTTCTGCTGGAACTGTCAATGTCAGAGGGAATGTTATGAACATTAGACCTTGACTTTGGATCCATTCTTTTGATGAGCTTGTTGAACTGTCTTCCAAGCATAGCAATAGCTTCTGATATATTTTCTTCTTCATCCTCCTTGTTTTCAACATCAGCGTTGGATACAAGTGCTATGCTTTTGTTCTTCTTGTCACCATTATCAGTGATCCCCATATCAAATGTCTGAAGAGACCCAATAAGTTCATCCACTTTCAACTTGCTGATGTCCTGGGCTTCCTCTATGGCAGTTGCCTTCATTGCAAATCTTTTAGGCAAGGATCTGAGAATCTTCCTTACCAGTTTTTCTTCTGACATCTTTTCTCCCAGTGCTCCTGAGGTGTTGGCAATCTCCAAGATGTTCATGTGAAACTCATGAATGGTTTCATCTTCCATCATTTTTAGATTCTCAAACTTGGTGGTCAACATCTGAAGCCTTGACATTTTTACTTTGGAAGTGCCCTCATGAGTAGTTTTGAGAGTGTCCCAAACTTCCTTGGCCAGTTCATATTGATGTACTAGTCTGAAAATGTTTCTATCAATTCCATTGAACAAGGCATTTAAAGCTTTTGAATTTCCCAGAGCTAACTCATCTTCTTCTTTACTCCAATCTTCCTCAGGCTTCAGACTGATTGTCCCATCTTTCTCAGTTATGGTGGGGTGAATCCATCCTTTGTCAGCAGCTCTCCAAGCCTTTTTGTCCAGAGATTTTAGGAAGGCAATCATACGAGGTTTCCAGTAGTCATAATTAGTTCCATCCAGAATGGGTGGTCTATTTCCAAAAACTCCTTCTTTGTCCATAGTGCCAGAAAGTGATATCCCTAGATCTCACCCAGTAATATAGGCAGGGTGCCTGCTCTGATACCAATTGAAATTCTGGCTGCAGATACTCAATGTCACGTTCAATGTTATGACACCGTATCTGACTTACTATATGACAGTAAATACAAAAGCAATAAAGAACACAGTCAATTGTTTACCCAGTTCAGTGTGCAACAACACCTACTCTGGGGGCTACCAAGCCAGGGAGGAAATCCACTATAAGAGATGTTAATTCAGGAATAAACCAACCAATTTATCTCCTTCACTTAAGACCTACCCAATGCAATTCCAATCTAAGTACAACTTAAACCTGAGTTCCTACTCACTCCCCCTCAATCACAGCAGTGATACATAAACCAATTTGACTTAAGACTTGATGAAGACACTCTTCAAAAACAAACACTTGATTAAGCTTCACAGCTTTTTAATCAAGCAACATAATCACTCGTGCTTCACAGCTTTGAGTGATGCACACAACTAACTTGACTCTGCTTCACAGCTTTAGTCAAGGAACATTCAAACACTCTTGCTTCAAAGCTTTGAGTGCTACACAACCCTTACAATTAGAAACCTATTCCAAGTCACTTATCACAATGATAATTGCTTGGAGTACAATAATCAAACCTATACAGATTACAAATGATCTTCTGATCAATAAAAGGGATGCCTTGCAAAACAGCAGCTTTGTTGAATATATAGCAGCTGGAACTTCAGTTAGGGTTTCCACAAAAACCTAGGGTTAATTCCGTTTGACCTAAAGACCAGGTCACATGACTTTATTAACCAGGTTAGGGTTGAGCTAGGTTACCCCTCAGAAAACGCAGGATTCTGTTCAGGAAAGACTGAGTTATTTTCCTGAAAAAACTCAGACTTATCCAACCTGCAAACCTGTTAGTTCAGAACAGGATGTCATAACATCTGTTATGACATCTGAGAAAACCTGTCTACTGATTTAGCAAAATGTGATCATTTTGCAAAATGCTCAGATACACACTTATAAACATCAGTACTTGAATTACAATATTTTTCTGCAAAGGTACCTAATGAGTCAGTACAAACTAAACTAGAATGTTATGACATCAGTCATGACATTCACACATACACTTGGGTTTTACCAAAAATGCAAGCCAATACCTAAACAACTACAGTTATCAACCACAAAAAACTATATCTAAACAAGGTTGTAACCATATTGTATTAAAGATTTACAAAGTTTTCAGTTGATATAGGATTTATCTCTTTGCCATGGGTACTAAGATGATAGTCAATTTGTCATGGATCTTTTGAAAGATCAGACCCGAAGTACGAAAAGTGATAAAAGATAAACTAGGGATAACTTGAATATTCTTAATTGCCCGAACAATATTTATTCTGAGCCCCATTTACATTTCTTAAACAGAATCAGTATCCTATTTGTTTACCATCTTTAGAAATGGGCATCTTGTGTTTTTCAATGGGCCACCTTATTTCTCTAGCATCTTAGGGTTGGGTAGTAGAACCTAAACATATGTGGTAGGAGAAATGGGGTAACAATTAATGCTAGACACTCTCAGCAAGGGGTAAAGTGAGGTTTTTTTTTTACAGTAGTGTTGCCTCCTTTGGAAATTGAAAGAAACTGTGAGTTTATACAGTGGTTTCTGTATATTGTGATTGCAGGTTGGTAGAACTTTGAGTAGAAAAGGTTTGGAGTTTGGTTTTCTCTATACGGTTCTTGGTGTATGAAGTGTTGCTGATATTGTTGGTGTGTTCTCAGCTTCCCGTTTTTTCTTTTTTTATTGAGAGAAAAGAATGCCTTGATTTATAGGTGAGATTGAGGTGAATTTGGAGGGAATTTTTGGTGAATTGGAAGTGATTTGGTTAACTGTCTCAATGCTTTCCAATGCAGTTTTTTATTTTCTAATTTTGTGTAACATTTGGACTGTTTGTGGACAGGTTTGTAGCAGAATTTGGACTATTGGAGCAGGGCTGTTTTTGGGCTAGTTTTGCAGCAGATTTTTGGTAGGTTTGGGACTGTTATTTCTGGGTTTATAGCAGCTGGTTTTAGACAGCAGACAAAAAGACATTTTGGGGCTGTTTTAGTGCAGGTTTTGGACAGCAAGGGATATGCATTGTTTCTCATATTGCAGCAGGGTTTTTTTTGTTGTCTTATGGACTGTATTTTGACTATTTTATTTGGATTGTTTGGACTATTTGTGACAGCAAATGTGCAGTCTTTTGGCAGCATTGCAGTAGGGGCAGCAGCATGACCATTGTGTAGAAAAACATGGATAAGCACATAAGGGTTTTGGTGCAAGTTTATGCAAGGATTTGGATCAAGTCAAATTTGGACAGCAAGTTTGACGCATGAAGTTTATAGGGCATTAGAAGTAGCTCAATTCTTGATTTGCTTGTAACTTCCTTTGTAATTTTTCTTGTAATAAATGATGTCTGAATTTTTGGTGTAAATCTTTGATGAATCTCAAAATTTCTCTTGAAAATAACCTTGGATGGAATTTGAAATGTCACTTAAAATTATGTCTTGTATGAAGAATGAACTAAATGGGCTTGAGTAGGTCATGAATGATGATGGTTGAATCTTTGAATAAATTTGAAGTCTCTTGAATGATTCTTGAATACAACTCACTTATGATAAAAAAATGTTGTTAGCTTTGAATCATGAGTGAAAATATTTATCTTTTGTTGGCTTGTATGAATCTTGAATGATATTGGAATGGAGTCTTGATCCATTCTTGAATAATCTTGAAATTACGCACCAAATTGAACCTTGCATTTGGATGAATGGGTTATGGCACATGCCTTGCAATATCAAATTAATTATGATACATGCCTCAATTTATCCTCATGAATAAAGTTCCGAATTTAAAGTGGACAATTGAATCATGGCTAAAAGGATGAGTGTCTTTGAAACTTTGAATACAATTGAATTTAATGGCATCTCGCGAGTGAATATCCAAATTATTTCCAATGAGACCCTAATTCAAATCTTCGATTCATGGTAATTTTTAATACATGCCAATAGTATAAATCGTGCCTTTAAGGAATTTAATCAACAATCCACCTTAATCCAACGATCGCTAATGTTCAACTGCAAATAACTTGAAGTAGGAAATAAGTAATCAAAGAATCATTAAACTAAAACTCTAGTTTCATGAATTATCCCAACATAAGAATCAAATGTCCCTTGAGAAAACGTTTGTGGCATGAACTGAACCTCGATCTTTGAAGTAATCTCATAGACAACACTATTTTTGATACTTCGCAAAAGAATCGCCTTAGGACGTTGAAAATTGAAGAAGTTGTGACCGTTTGAACTTGAACTTGCAAGAGTTAACTTTTGGTCGAAATGCTTTGAATCGACTTGCAAACTTGATCTTTCTTCGCATTCCAAAGAATCTTGATGCACATGTAAACCAGTGATGATGAAATCTTGATTGTGCTTTGGGGAATTTTTGGAGAAGCTTGAGACCACTTGTCGAACAAGGCGTGGAAATAAACACATGATTCCCCTGATGAATCAGTCTTCAAGAATCAACGATCAACTGTACTTCTGTCTTGAGAGATTCCGAACCCTAATCGAGGCATGACGACTGATGCTCTTGATTCAGATCTATTTCTTGCAAACGAAATCACAGAAACGAAAAAACATACACTTCGTGCTTGATTAGAAGTTAGTGATACATAGGCTAAGAATGTTCAAAATACTTGACAATTTCTGCATAGTCAATGCTCGAAGGTGAGAGGTTAAAATCAATCGTATTTCGTGACCTTGACTTCTGAATAAAAAATGCAAAAATAAAAATGGGATCTTAGGTCAAAAATTAGGGGTATGACAGATGCCCCTATTTAAGTTTCTTCTATCCGGAGATATGAAGATTGGAATCTTCATTTCGACGAGATTGAAGGGACTTAAATATAGAATACACAATTTTTGGCCTTAAGATACCACAATTATGTTTATGATATGATATGAATGTAATATTTTGAATTTACTGAGGAATGGTGACGCACGAGACAAAGTACTGATGGAGAAATCAAGCATATCATATAGTAATCCCACAGGGGAAGAGATTATAACTCCAGTGGGGAGCAGAGCCATAGACTTCGATTGAGACTCTTATTGGGGTACAACTTCGAGAGAAGAAAAAATTATTGACTCTATCAGAGAAGACACCTTGCATAGGCTGCGAAAAGATAGATGGTTATTAACCCAAGATGATGGTGAGTTTACAACTCAGGGTCAAAGGTAGACAAAGAGATACACTAACTTTTTCTGATAGTGAACTACTGATTTTTACTGAAGATAGGGGTTTCATAATAAACTTCTCTGCGGGTCTTTTCCGGAGAGATACCATTTGCTGCTGAGCTAACATATTGTTGGGGATACACAAGTTGCTCAAATAAAGAGGCCACCACTTGCTGTCTTCAAAGGATATCAATACTACACAAGTTGCTCATGCAGAGCCACCGCTTGCTATCTTCAAAAAATAATACGTAAGTTGCTCATGAAGAGACTGCCGCTTGCTGTTTTTCTAAGGTATCAATAACATACAAGTTGCTCATGAAGAGACAGTCGCTTGCTATTTTTTTCAAAGATATCAATGACACACAAGTTGCTCATGAAGAGATCGCCGCTTGCTGTTTTTTCAAAGATGACAATAACACACAAGTTTCTCATAAAGAGACTGTCGCTTGCTATTTTTCAAAGATAACAATAACACACAAGTTGCTCATGGAGAGACCACCGCTTGCTATTTTTTCAAAGGTGTCAATAACGCACAAGTTGCTCATGAAGAGACCGCTGCTTGCTGTTTTTCAAAGATAACAGTGACACACAAGTTGCTCATGAAGAGACCGCCGCTTGCTATTTTTTCAAAGATATCAATAACATACAAGTTACTCATGAAGAGACCGTCGCTTGCTGTTTTTTCAAAGATATCAATAACACACAAGTTGATAATCAGGAAATGTGAAGCAACGGTGTAAAGGATCAAAGAACTAAAAGAACACATTCATCATGTCTTCATCAGTGTTGGAGGTGACCAAGTTTAGTAGGAGACCATGTCTTTCGGTGAAAGGAGAATTTTCAGGAATCCTTGATGCTAGCTCTTTAAGTTGAGGAGGGATCCTTACAAGATTGACTTGAATAGTTTTCCTGCGAATAGAATCCATGTCCTACAAAATAGAACAAAGATAAATCCCAAGATCCTTGAAATGGTTAGTGAATGAGTATGATGTTGTGATGTTTATGATGTTATGTACAAGTATGTATATACAAATAAAGCAAACAAATCCTTAGGTTTAGGCTTACATGGAGTCTCATAGGTAGGTACCCTCTTGAAGTTTAGTTGGCTCAAACCTGTCCTAGAAATAGTAATCGGGTTCTAAGGAGCTCAATATCACTGGTTTGTTTCCTTGGTCATTGTTTCAGCACAAGCCTCTTTAATGGCGATCGAAATATCCCAAAAAACCAAACCTCAATGAGTGTAGTATTGAATATCTACCAACTTCGGTTTGCACCAAAGTCGGTCATCTCACTATGTCCTAATGGCCAAGTTGGTCAAGTAAAGGTTCTAAAAGTTCATTAATGCTTTATGACATCACTCAGCGGTCGCGTATTCTCCTTGATTAACTCAAGGGCTACCGGTACCCACAAATATGTCGCACTAATGTAGCTATTGCTTAGACCATGTCGGTATACCCCGCACTGTTTCCACAATGTATTGCTACTTACCTATAAGGTATCCCAAATCCGAGTAAAGGATTAAAACCCAAACAAAGAACTATAATGTAAAGCATACGAGTCAAACAATGAAAGTAAGTAAATATGGTCTAACCCTAAGGTAACTCCAATTTTAGAAATTTCCCCAGCAGAGTCGTTAGTTTTGTGATACGGTGAGAGAACTGACTTGGGTGTTTTGCGTTTGATCGCAAATGTTGCGGTTAGAAAGAGTCGCCATCGAATTTTCTTTTATCCAAAAGGAAAGGTGAAAAAGCACATGAAAGACCTTTGAGATTGTTTCTTGAGTTCGGGGGTAGATTATGAAAAGGGAAGGTATTAGCACCCTTTTAATCCATAGTTTTCCATGGGCTCTTATTTACTTTGCTAGATCACTTGCTTTTGTTTGAAATTGTGCTTTGTGTGGTTTTTGAAAGTATTTTGTAAAGAGGCCATTGTTTAGGCAAACTTTGTAATGATTATCGTTCGTAAGAATGTATACAAAGATGTAGATCTTTTAAAAATGTTTTCAAGTTTGTAAGATGTTTTGAAAGTGTAGGTGTTTGTTTTGAAAATAGCAAGGATGTTTTGTTTTGAAATGGAGCAAGTAATTAGGAGCATACTACCAACTCAAAAGTCTTTCATGTTCATTTTTTCTTTTTCCTTTGACATTGTTATCTTACCATTGGTTTGGTAAGTAACCCTATCTTTGGATGTAAACGGGACGGGCGTGGGTCATCGTATAACCATGATTAGCAATGTTGCAAGATATCTTAGCATTCTCTTTTAGGGACTAAGATATTTTGGATTTTTTAGGGAAAAGGGATTTTGTTTTAACCTAATTAACTAAAAGAAAAATAATTAATTAAATTAGTAAAAAGTAAAACCTAAATTTACTAGGAAAAGAAATTAAATAAAACCCTAATCTATTAATTGATTAAAAAAGAAATTAAGTTTATAAGAAGAATATTTTTGGTATCTTTGTCTTAAAAATAATTTATAGTATTACAAAAAAAATTGGTTTTTTTTTTGTTTTAAAATAATATATTTTAATTGAAAATAATTAAAACCCTATATTTTTAATTAAATTTACAAACCAATTAGTAAAATAAAATAAAGTATGATTAAATAAAATAATTTTGTGTAAAAAATAAATAAACTATATCAAAATATAAGTCTAATGTTTTTTATATTTTTTTTCTGATTTTTTTAGCATTAGATAAAATATTTAAGAAAATAAATATATAAATATGAGAAAAAGATAATAAAATGGGCCAGGGGTGTGAATAGCTAGCAAGGGGGTCAGAAATGAAAAAAAACATAAGGCCCAAGGAAAGAGGCCCAGCGCTTCCAAAAAAGAAAAGTCAAAATGTGAAAAATATGAAAAAATCCAAAAGGGGTACCACTGGGGCTCGAACCCAGGTCCCTATAGTCACAGGCGCACGCTTCTACCACTGGGGTGGCTATACATCCGTTTATATAAATCAAACCATAAATATATATGATAAACATGTTTCTGAGGCCAACTTCATCTTCAACCTCACGCCTAGCCAGAACCTCTGTATCTTATTCAAATCTCAACAAAAATGAAAACTGTAAACAGGAAACTTGTAGCAAATTTCCACACGATTTCAGAAATGCAAAGCAATAAAATTATAGATCAAAGACAAAAATAAATTTTAATGGCCCTAATCTAAACCCTAAAAATTTCAGAAACTTCAGTCCTAAAATTCTCTAAGCTCAAGCAATATAAATGAAATTATGGACATGGTTAGCTTTAGGGCAATGATATCTACATTTTTAATTCACAAATAAACCATTAATGATGTCTGTATGAAGAGTTCAAAAGTCAGAAAACTTACCTTCCAAGAGGGTATCAGGTTTGGAGTTTGAGTAGCTTTTAGTGAGTTCCAATGATTGGATTAGCTTCCTCAAGTTCCCAGGAAGCTAATGGGATGCTTAGCTTGAGCTGAAAGTGCCTGAGGAGTTCTGGAGAAGTCAAGGTGCAAGGTGCTATTTTTGAAAATGGTGGATGGTGATGGAGGTGTTACAGTGGTGTTGCAGGTGTTGGGATTGTTTGTGTATGTTGTTTAGAAGCTTTTGAAAGTAAAAGGCCAAGAAACGCACGAGGAAATTTTGAGATTGGGTTCAAAACTCAGAAATGGCAAGTTTTGAAGTATTTTTGGTGATTTTGTGTTCTTGGTACTTTCAGGGCTTAAGAATGTGTGGGATTTGTGGCAAATGACTTGTGTATATATAAGCAAAAGGGTTTGAGTGCTTTGGAGAGTCAGAAGTACAAGTTATAAGCTAATTGCTAGGTTACTTGATTTTGAAGAAAAGTGGGAAAACAAGTTTCAAGAGGAAGTACAAGCATGGGCTGGGTGATTGTAAGTGTCTAAAAAAGTTTTTCTTGAGTTATAAGACATGTATGATCATAAGAGAACAAGTTCAAGGCTCAAGAACAAGTTTTATGCAAAAAGCTACTTTATCAAAGTGGCATTGTGCACTTTCTTCCCAAAATGGATATAAAGCATGACCTTGCATTGAATGCTTGAATTGAGACCTCTAACAGCTGTGAAAGCCATTAATTATGGAGTTCCTAACAAGTTTGAGGCCTGCAAAGTAGATTTTATGCAACATAAGTTTGAATTTTGAATCTTGTACATCACAAAATGCCTTGTAATTCAAGTGTGAAAACCCTAACTTCATCTCTTCGATTCTCCCTACTCAAAAATGATCTCAATGAGTTATTAGACATTTTGGAAATCTTGTAATGTTCTCTACAACCCATATTTGAATCACTTTTGAAAATTTCCCTTGGAACTAAATGAAAAAGTTCCATGAAGTTGGGTCAAAATCCTGACCAAATTAGGGTAAAATTTCACTAAGTGTTTTGTTTCATAACCATGTGTTCTTAAAATTATAACTTGAGATCCAAGCACTTTTGGAAGGAGTTGTGTAAATAAATGTTGTATATTTCATGGAGATATACAACTTTCATTTTGGAAGTTTCTTTTTAATCATCTTGCATCATGGTGAAAATTTTGCTCAAAATTGTGAAAAAATAAGAAATTTCCAACACTTAGAAAAAATTATAAGTTTAGAAATTTTAACTTTTCAAAATGAAATCTTGAATTTTTGATTTCTTGATGAATAAGTTTCATATTTTGGCATGCTTTGATGAATTGTGATCTTTGACATTTGATTTTGACCAAAAAGTCAAAGTTTGACTTTTCAATATATAGTTGACTTTTGATCAGTTGATTGAAAATTCATATGTCAATCCATTAGACTTGAGCAATGTTTTGAGCCATGTCATTAGGTCAAAGTGATTCAATTGGACTCTTTAGATCATTACTTAAACCAATTGATCATTTTCTAGGTCAAAAAATCAGAAATTGCCCTTTCCCAGTTAAAACCCTAATTTTGACCATTTTGCCCTTTTGAAGATTTGATTAAATTTCTTGAGGAATTATGGTCCAAACTTGATCAAATGATACATATGAGTTTAAAATGTTTGTGTGGATCAAAAATTATGAAATTTGACTGTAAATTGGCCACAATTGACTTTTTCTCCAATACAACTGATTTTTAGGTCAACTGCTCAATTGACTGAGCAAAAGTGTGATCCAAAGCTTGAAAATTGACATGAGTAATCTTGAGGGTCCATAATGATCCATGAAATTAATATGGGGCATTGGAATTTCAAATATCCTTGTGCAATCTCAAACCCTAATTTTGGTCATCAGAGCTTAAGGAGGTGTCTTGAGCTGATCAACCTTAGTGCAGTCTTGAGCCAAAAGAGATCTTGTGAGAAAATTCTTGATAAGTGAGAGGGAAAGTTTTGGGGTACAACAGTAGTCATCCACATCCTAAAGAGACAAATGATCTGCTAGTACACTTCCCTTGATTTCTTTCTGGGTCATGTATTGAATGTCGTATTCGGTCAAGATCATTTGCCATCTTGCTATCCTTCCGTAGAGAGTGGGCTTCTCGAGGATGTACTTGATAGGATCCATCTTATATATCAAAAAGGTAGTGTGAGTCAACATATACTGTCTTAGTCGGCGAGCAGCCCATGCCAAAGTGCAGCAAGTTTTCTCGAGCAGTGAGTATCTTGTTTCACAGTCGGTAAACTTTTTGCTAAGGTAGTATATTGCATGCTCTTTTCGACCAGACTCGTCATGCTGCCCCAGCACACACACCCCATTAAATTATCTAACACGGTTAAGTATATTATCAAAGGTCTTCCTTCGATGGGAGGCATCAGAATTGGAGGCTCTTGTAGGTATTCCTTGATTCTGTCAAAGGCAGCCTGGCATTCGTCATTCCACTTTACCACTTGATCTTTCTTTAGGAGTTTGAAGATTGGCTCACAAGTAGCAATTAGATAGGAAATGAACCTGGCAATGTAGTTTAGGCGTCCCAAGAAACCTCTAACTTCCTTCTCAGTGCAAGGAGCCCACATTTCTTGTATAGATTTGATCTTTGCGGGGTCTACTTGAATACCTTTGTCATCAACAATGAAACCTAGGAGTTTACCAGACCTTACCCCGAAGGTGCACTTGTTCGGATTTAACCTCAGCTTGTATGTCTTCAACCTATCAAACAGCTTTTGTAGATGATCAAGGTGCTCTTCCTTAGTTTGAGACCTGACTATCATGTCATCAACATAGACCTCTATCTAATGGTGAATCATGTCATAGAACAAAGCTACCATGGTTCGCTGATAGGTTGCCCCTGCATTCTTCAATCCAAATGGAATTACCTTGTAACAGAAAGTGCCTCATTGTGTGACGAATGTTGTCTTCTCCATGTCTTTGGATGCCATATTGATCTGATTGTAGCCGGAGAAACTATCCATAAAGGAAAAGACTTTATGATGTGCAGTGTTGTCAACCAGAACGTCAATATGGGGAAGCGGGAAGTCATCCTTGGGGATTTCCCTGTTCAAATCTCTGTAGTCTGCACACATCCGTATTTTTATATCCTTTTTAGGCACCGGGACTACGTTAGCAAACCATTGGGGATAAGAGGTTACAGCTAAGAACCCAACGTTGAATTGTTTCATAACTTCTGCTTTGATCTTCTCTGATATTTCAGAGCGCATACGACGAACCTTCTGCTTTACTGGAGGGAAATCTTCTTTAGTCGGCAGGCGATGAACCACAATATCAGTTTCAAGTCCTGGCATAACTTTGTATGACCAGGAAAAGATCTCCACATAATCATGCAACATCTGAATCAACCGCTATTTGACACTAAGCTCTAAATTTGCACCTATCTTGACTTCTTTTTTGTCCTCTTTTGTGCCCAAGTTCACTGTCTCAACTGGATTTTCATGAGGCTGTATAGCCCTTTCTTCCTTCTGTAACAGCCTGGAAAGTTCTCCGGATACCTCACAATCTTCCTCACCTTCTTCCTTGGCTTGGTTGATCAGATTTTCAAAGTCATAACCGGTAATAGCATAACGGTTATCAATGGGATCCAGAGTGGATATGGATCTGCAGTTTGATACGTGAGTGTGTGTAAGAGCATAGTTGTATTGACAAAGTAAAGCAGAAAAGAAAGACAGAGAGCATAAAATTTGTATGCAAAAATGTCTGATGCTTTATTAATGACATATGATATTGAAACATGATAACCCTCACAAATAAACCATTGTGCCCCGGGTAAGACACAAGGCCATAGAGTTTATATTGTTAATTTATTACATATCCGAAAAACAAGAAAGACAATTACTCCTGAATAAAAGTAATTGGCACAAAGTCTTTAGTTGTCCAGTTGTTGGGTCCACCGTTGGTCATAGGAAAGATCCAGTTGTCCATGTCATAGTTATTGTCAGCATCTTCTGTGACAGAGACAACATCAATAGCATTGATTCTTGGGCCATGCTTGGGAATGGGATAAGTTATGACGTTGGGAGTCTCAGGGGGGTCAAATTCAACCTCCTTTGCATCAATAAGGTCTTGCACCTTGTTCTTTAATGTCCAGTAATCGTTCGTGTCATGCCCCGGAGTCTCAGAATGGTAGGCGCGTCGAGCATTTAGATTGTAGCAGGGAGAGGCAGTATTAGGATTCTTCGGAGCTTCTCTCAAAGTTACCAGATTGGATTTTAATAAGTGGGGCAAGACTTGAGACAAAGTCATATTGATCCGGGTAAACTGTCTCATATGCCTTTCTGCTCTAGGCTGGTTGTTCCGTTGTTGGGTAGTTGCGGGCTTGGGTATCATAACAGCCCCTACCATTGGACGGTGTTCGGTTCTGCACTGATTCCTTTGACTGTAAACAACAGTGACCTCTTTCTTTCTTACAAAAGGTCTCTTTCATGCGTTTGAAGTGGCCTCCCTTTGAATCTTGCCACTTCTAATACCAGCTTCCACTCTTTCTCCAGTTAGGATCAGCTCAGTAAAACCAGCTGAGGAGCTTACAATCAAATGGTTGAAAAATGGACCAGATAAAGTACCCAAGAACATATCCACCAACTCCCTATCAGACAGAGGGGGTTGGACTCTTCCTGCTAGGTCTCTCCACTTCTGGACATAGTCTTTAAAACCTTCGCTCGAACCCATAGACATACTTTGGAGTTGTGTATGAGTGGGAGCAAGGTCTGCATTATACTGATATTGCTTGTAGAAGGCAGCAGCCAGGTCTTCCCAGATACGAATATTGGTCCCCTCCAGCTGATAGAACCACTCTAGCAGAGTCCCAGATAGATTGTCTTGGAAGAAGTGGACCCATAAATCCCAGTTGGCAGTGTGGGGCTGAATCTTCCTCACATAAGATCGGAGATGCATCTTGGGACATGAGACTCCATCATATTTAGCAAACACCGGAACCTTGAACTTCTGCGAGATGACAACCCCATAAACCAAGCCCATCTCCTCAAAATCCAACCCAAGTACTTTCTGGATTTCTATTGCATTCAGACGATCCTCCAGCTTTTTGTATTTATCATAAGCATGAGAATACTACTCCTCATCATAATCAGATTCATCATCAGATTCCTCCGGGCTGAGGTATTCCTCTCTCGTCTCCCCTTCCTGATTGTCTCCTTCTTTTGATGAAGTTGCTAGTTCTGACGCTCGCCGCACTGGTCCTCTGATCCTTCTTCCCAGATTCACTAACCTAGTTGGCTTCTTTGGCTTCTTCTTTTTGTCCTTCAGTATGAGAGCCTTCAGATCTTCTTTCCCTTTAGCTAGAGCCACGATCATTTGCTGGAACTGGGTGTTTTGTGCCTGGAGATCTTTGATGTTTTGTTCAAAAGCCATTTCTTTACTTGCTGAAATAAACAGCGAAGAAGATGAGCAACCTGCTTTGAAACCTGGTTATGCAATGATATGTATGATATATGTATGCAATGATTTCAAGGATTTCTAAGACTTAAATTTTCTTAAACAGAAAGAGAACAAACTTTAATTGCATTAAGAAGTTTTAACGATCACAACGATTCCTTTTGGGCTTACAAAGGAAGTAACAAAGCAAAAATAAACTCTCTAAAGAAAGATTTAAGCTTCCCACAGGCGCATCCTCTTTGGTGCAATGTAAGCATTTATACTCTTCTCTTCGTGAAGTAACCTGGTGAGCTATGAAACCTTCTTCTCACTGGCGTAGAATTGGGTTTTAAAGGTATCACATTCTTCTTTGAGTTGGATCCAAGATTTTTGTAGCTCCTCGAAATCAGTTGGCATGTCAGGATGAAGAACAATGTAAGGAGTGTCTCCCTCAGCAATTGGCTCCATAATCACAGTTAAGACGGCGGGGTAAGGCATTATAAGACATTGAGCACGGGCTCGCGCCCATCTGAAGTAAGGCTCAAGAGGGATGGAATTCTTGTGCCCCAGGTTCTTGCTATCAACTTTGTTTACCATTCCCCAAGCTCGAATGAACCTCTTACGATAACTCTGAGCGTTATTCTCATAGTCAAAGATGATTCCTTGTACGAGTGCATCATGAGAACCATCCCTTCTAGCATAACCAAACGGTCGTAACACCAAACAAGGATTATAAGTGATTCCTCCCCTAATTCCTAAGAGAGGGACATTAGGGAATTCCACACAGCGATCAATAATGGTAACATTCTCCAAGGATCGAGAACACCAATGAATATCCGAATGTGTGAGGGTAATAAACCTATGAGACCATCTCATACCTTGCTCATTATTTAAAATAGGCTGAGGTAGGTGTGAAATAAACCACCTAGCCAATAGAGGAGTGCAACATAGAAGGGTCCCTCTTCTCTTTAGAGTGCGAGTATGCAGAGAGTGTAGAATATATCCAAGTAAAGTAGGCACCGGATTATGAGGCAGAAAAACCTTGATCGTATTCACATCTATGAGTTGGTCCGGATTAGGAAATAACACCATCCCATAGATGAGAAGAGCCAACACTTCTTCAAAAGCTTGTAAATCCAGGGTATCCCAAAAATGGTGAGCTTTCTCAAATAGAAACTTAGCTAGAAATCCCTTGATGCCTCTTCTAGTTTCCCAATTTGCCATTACATCTGCCCGTTGTAAAGACAGAGCTTGAGCAATCTCTTCAGGCTTTGGGTCTCTTTCCATACCGTTGAATGGTAAATGATTAAGGATAGGTACCCCCAATAACTGAGAAAACTTCTCCATAGTAGGCACTAACTGGTAATTAGGAAAAGTGAAGCAGTGATCTAGCGGGTCAAAGAACTAAAAGAGCATTTTTATCATTTCTTCATCAGGGTTTGAGGTGACTAAGTTGAGAAGTCGACCATGTGTTTCATTGAATAGAGAGCTTTCAGGGACCCTTGATGCCAAGTCCTTGAGTTGAGGAGGTACCCTTATGAGGTTGACTTGTATAGTATTCCTGCGAGTAAATGCCATCTCCTACAAGACAAGACAAAGATAAGCCCTAGAAAATCCTTGAAATGGTTAGTATGATATGCCATGTTATGATGTCATGGTTATGCTAAGAAATCACAGATATAGCAAGCACAAGCAAATCACACAAAGACCTTAGGTTTAAGGTTTACATAGGTTTTAAGGTAATACCCTCTTGAAGTTTTGATTGGTTCAACCTGTCCTATAAATAGTAACCGAGTTCTAAGGGATCTCAATATCATCGACCCTCCCCACAAGTTTCGTTCTGATAGACAACTGACTTGCCACCAAACAAAACTCGGGAGTGAGATCTCAATAAGTGTAGCATCGAGTATCAACCGACTTTGGGGATACACCAAAGACGGCTATCTCACTACGTCTTAATAGCCAAGTTGGTCAATTAAAGGTTCTAAGGTCATTTGATGCTTTATGACACCATGCAGCGGCCCCGTATTCTCCTTGATTACTCAAGGGCTACTAGTACCAACCAAAGTGTCGTATCAACGTAGCTATCGCTTCAACCGTGTCGGTATACCCCGCACAGTTTCCCCAATCTATTGCTACTTACCTAAAAGGTGCCCCAGATCCGGGTGCATGATCTATAGTAACTCAAACAAAGCCCTCAAAATTAAAGCAATAAAAGCACACAAAGAAGTTAAATAAGGAACTAACTCTAAGGCAACCCCACTTTTTATTTTCCCCAGCAGAGTCGCCAGTTTTGTGATACGCCTTAGTACAGAGAACTTTGTAATGTTTCTCGGGATAGTGGAGAAAGTATACAAAGTGTTTTGAAATTGTTTTTGAAAAGTAGTTTTTTTTGTGTAAGTGAAAAATGTTTGAGCAAACTTCTAACATTTATCTACTTTTATACTCGAAAAAGGTCGTTCTTTTCCTCTTTTTCTTTAGACAGTGTTATCCTACTATTAGTGAGTAGGTAGCCCTATCGTTGGATGTTTGAGGGACAATCGAACAGATTTACAGTCACGAAAGCAACTTGTGGAGATGCTTTAGCAATTTTCATTTAGGGACTAGATCATTTACCGTAAGGCAACTGTAGGGTCATCGAGGGACTATGATCTTTTTTTATTTAATGGGTCTTTGCTAAAGCATTCCTGCCTCATGACTGTTTTATTTCTTAAAGGAAACCAAAGTGGGATACCCTAGAGGTGCCCGTGTGTAATTGTGTTCAATTCAGTTATTTATCTTTTTGTTAAGTTTGCTAGCGTTTGCTTATTAGTCTTATTATACACGCCTAATTACTAACAGTTAATATATATTGCAGAATATTAAAGTGCGAGAATTTAAATCTACGCTATTACAATGCTTTGGGGAGGGGATTTACATTGTTCAAGAATGAGGGGGATAAAGCAGTAAATGTCCTAGTTTTAATCTATTACATCCAGTGGGCAGGTACATCAATAATAAAAATACAGAATTAAATAAACGCGCGTGAAATTGAAAAATACGTCTAACAATATCCTAAGAAATAAAAATCTTTTTGGTTGTTTTTTATTATGAAAAGAAAATTAAATCTGAATTAAGTCCTAAATTCTAATTTATTTTAAGTTAAGAAAATGGTTAAAATTTAATTAATCAATTAATTAAGAAATTAATTATTCAATTAAAATGTCTAAGCCTAATTTTTGTGATTTTTTTTATTTAATGTCAAGTTTAATAGAAAAAGAGTCAATAAAGAAATGAAACAAAGAATAAAATACAAAAAGAAAAATGGACTCCTTCGATTGCAAGGAGAATGGACTTTTTGATCCAGAGGGGATGTTGTCCTTCGATTCTGTGAAGGGGATGGGATTTTTTATCCAGGAGAGATGTTGCCTTTTTCGATCCAAGGAGGGAGTTGTTCTTCTAATTGAACCTACAAGGAAAATGCTGGCAAAAAAATAAAGATGCAGGACCTGGGTATCGAACCCAGGTCCTTTTCCCTAATTCGAATCTTCTGTCCTCAGGCCTAAGCTTATTTTGACTTGAAACGGACTATGCCATGAGTTTCGAAAGGCAGATCATGTCATGCCTTTTGATGGCGTGATTTTATTCCTGCATGTTATCTTGTGTATGATGTGCAACTAGAGATGCTTCAATCTGAGCGTGGCTTGGCTTGGAACAGATTCTTGGGAATCTCAAGAACACAAATATATCCTTCATCTGGATTAAGGGTGCCTACAAAGAAAACTAGTTAGAATTTTGATCCTTTCTATGGTGGTGTGAGTATTCTCTTTTTCTAGGCAATCTCTTCGTGTCTGATGCAACACTTGTGATCTCTTTATATAGAGGGGGTAGAGGGGGAAAAAGGCAAAGGTTTAAACAGTCTTGATTATGTGTTTGAAAGCCATGAATGAGAATTTGTAACGTTGGCCAAAAACATGGGATCTTATCCTTTTTTGAATTTTGAATGTATATGGACATTTGACTTTCGAGTGGCTCTAATGGCCTCCTTCGAATGGCTCTGATGGCCTCCTTTGAATGGCTCTGATTCAGCTCCTTCGAATGGCTCTGATTCAGCTCATTCGAATAGACTTTTTGAGTGTCTTTCGAATAGTCTTTTGTTGCCTCCTTCGAATGGGCCACCAATGTGTGTCCTTCGAATGGGACTTTGGAACACTCTTTCGAAGGGGTCATATTGGGTGTTATAGTGTAAAACCTGTGTTGAGGGGTCTTGGCCCTGTGCATTGAAAGCAAACACATATGAAGTCTTTGCCTTGTGCATTGAAGGTAATCATAGAAGAAACCTTTTCCCTTGTGAATCCAAGACAAGTCTGAGAAAGCCTCTGCTTTGTGGATCGAAGGCAAGTCTGAAGTAGCTAATGCACAGTCGAAGCCTTGTGAACCAAGCTTGGTCAAAGGGGGTTTAGTTCCTGATCGAAGGGTTTTAGATGCCCAATCGAATATCCTTGTTCAGATGTCAATCGAAAGACATCTTATTCAGATGCCAATCGAAGGGCCTTGTTAAAGTGCAAATTGAAAGACCTTGTCCTAAGGCCAATCGAATACTCATGTCCATATGCCAATCGAAGGCACCTTTCCCCAATGCCAAATCGAAGACTCCTTCTTTATCTTCAAAATCTTTATTTTTCTTTAATCAAGTGTTTGTGACCACCCATGTAAGAGAAAACATTGGAAAATATGAGAGGGCAAATTTTGGGATACAACACCCTCGAAAACAAAGATTGTAGTCCCTCGAAGACCCTTTTGATGTTGCCTTCGGTAAACGATCTAGTCCTTGAATGATACTTGTTAAAGCGTCCCTACCAGTTGCCTTCAATGACTATACAATGACCCATGTCTCTCCCTTCACATCCAAAAATAAGGCTTCCTACTAACTAATGGTAGGATAGTATCATCTAAAGGAGAAGGAAAATTACAATAAAGACCTTGAGTAGGTAGACCGTTGTTAATCGCTTTCTCACAAACAGTTCAAAACAAAAACATTTTTTCACAAACACTCTTCAAAAATATTTTCAAAAACCCTTTGTACGCATTCTCGAGGACAAATACGAGAATCATTACAAAGTTGCCTCACATTGGTGTTTCAAAATATCTTTTAAACACACAAACACGAAGCAATTTTCAAAATAAAGTGAGCTAGCGATTAAGAGCCCGTAGATAACTACGGATGAAAAGTGTGCTAACACCTTCCCTTTTCATAATCTACTCTCTGAACTCAAAAATCTCAAAGGTCTTTCCTGTTCTTTTCACCCTTTCCTTATTGGATAAAAGAAAAGTTGACGGCGAATCTTGCTATCTGCAACATTTGCGATAAAATGCAAAACCAAATCAATTATCCCACCGTATTACACAACTATTATTGACATCTCAAGGATACTGATCAACATTGTGTTGCAACTGGTTTTTAAATTCAGAGTCGTCACCCTTAATTTTTATCCTAAAAGAATGGAGTATAAAGGAATAATCCTAAAAGTCAAAGATTCTAGATTTGGACTCGGTTCTAGACGAGGGGAAGGTGTTAGGCACCCCTTATCTACCTTGTTCACAAGGATACTAGGTTTAGAAGCGCGATCTTAGGAAATAAGGTTTTTAATTATTATTGGGAAAAAGGGTTTAAATTTTATTTAGCGGGACTCGCCACGATTTTTGATCGTATGCCTACGTATCCTCCTAGGAGGAATCAGAATCTCATTTCGTAGTTCGCGGTTTTATTGGTATTTTTTATAGGTTGTAGAAATGCCTCGAATTTTCTTTGAAACAAATCCGAGTTTGTAAATTGCAGAATCGTGGATATAGCTCGCAGTCGATAAAAGATATTAGTACAACCTTTTTTTGAAAATGGTTATAAATTTGATTATATTAGTAAAGAAAAATTGATTTGAGGTTGATTAGTTGTATTGAGACGTCGAGCGAGGGAGTCTGATATAGTCTCCTCATCACGTGGCCATATATTGGCCACGTGTCATTTGCAGATGGATTATTTGATGAATTGTGCGGGTTTAAATTATTTTATTTAAAATAATAAACCGGTAGACGATATGTAGACCAATTTAATTACTCGAAGGTAAAGATCCTATTATTTATTTGAATTAATTTTGATTAAAGATGGTGTGAAAACCTAATACATATTTTTTGTATTTTTAATATCTTAAAATTAAAAATATAAATTGAAACATAAAAACACAAGATATTTATATGGCCTACTTTAAACTAAAATGGCAATTGAGTTTTTTTCTAGTGAAAATCAGCTCTCATTCCATTACGTACAAATAAGATTTCAAAATCCTATCATCATTGATTCATTATGTATATCATTTCAAGAGTTATTAGGATAAAAATTAATTGACAACCTAATACCAAAAATCATTATTAAAAAATCACAAATAAAATAATTTTAAATTAGGACTTCTTAGAATATTCCACCACATTAAAAACCAAAACAAACTTCTCTTCTTCATACAGTAGACTGGGTTACTTCTCCGCTCTTCTTCTCCTCTATACTGTTTTCTTTCTCTTTTTTTCTGAAAACCCTCTCCCTTATTGTACCGATTATTTTCTTTTTTTTCCTCTACTGTAATCGCGTTTTTATAGCATTCCCAGGTTTGAAGATTAGGAAAGAAAAGCCTTTGATTATGTTGTCTTATCATTTTAGGGAAATAATAAATTTGTCTGTAACACTTTTAATTTACTTCTGCATGTGGATTCAAGGTTTGAATGCAAAAGAAAAATTTCTGTTTCGATTTGATATAGTCTTGATTTTGTATTGAATGCACTGGGACAATTTTGAAAAAAAAGGAAATCTGGGTTTGTTTGGTATTATTTCGCTGTGTCGTAAATAAAGGTAGGGCAAATTTGGGGTATGACACATTGGTCCTTCAATGAAGTTAACCTAACTAGTTAAATGCAAAGTTTGTGTGTATACATGGTTACTTCTACAGAAAGCAGATTACACAAATATAAGCTTGAAAGACAACACTTAAAAAGATTTAACATAAGAAGCTATAAGTGTTTTTATCTTGTTGTTTGTGAAGATCTTCTTAAAACTTGCTTTTTTCTTCTTGTTGAATGTTCTTTTTGCTTTCATTTGCAGTGTGTTAGATTGCTTCAAGAAGATCTTTTGTAGTAATCTCCCTTGATCTTCTAAAAACACTTTCATTATCTTATGAAGTTTTACACAAGTTTCTCTTTTTAAGTATATGTCTTCTTCTCCTTTGAGACTTCTCTCTTGCTTTGTGAGCAGCACTTTCTTTTTTCTTTTGTTGTATCTCAATCTTTCGTGTGTGTATTGTCTACATTTTTGTTACACGGTTCTTCACTCTCATAAATCACCTTTACTTATCAATCTTCCAATTTGTCTTTAAATAGGTAAATAAAATAGATTCGTTGTAGAAAAAGAGATTGAGTATTCATACATCAGATATTTGTCGGAGATGTTAGCTAGAAGAGAGTGGAGTGACAGTAACAGCACTAGGATGAGACGTGTGAACAGTAAGAGTATATTGTACAATCTTCTATCTGATTTGGAGAGCAGTTGATAGGATGTTGTACTCTAGTCACGTGAAGATGTACTTTAATAATATTTACACACTTTTTCCCGTTACAACTAATCATCATGAGTCAGAGACTTCTGATAGATTTTGGTGAAGCATGATCAGAGGTCAGATGTATTCTCTTCTTCACACTTAACTTTTTCATCTACTGAGTAGGTGCCTCAGTAGCCGCCTGCAGAGTAACCTTTGTAGTAGTCAGAGCCTCCACTTTAAAAGGATAGGGCACCTCTATCGTATCAGAAGGATGGGGCATCTCTATCTCCACCACCATCTACATATCATTCTGAATTGTTTCCTGAACATCAACTTGCTCATCATCATCAACTCTCGTCCGTTTAGAAGCAGGTCTAGATCCTCTACGTCGGATAGTGTGAAGAGCACGAAACTGGTCGGCCAACCGCCTCCTATAAGAACTCGTTAGGGCTACTCTCCTCGCCCAAAAATGTGAGTCCTCTATGTCACTTCACCTCGCTCGAGCCCTCGTAGTCGGAGCTTCAACTATATCATGTTGTCGAGAAGCAATTGTGTCATATGTTCTTCTAGTCTTCACTAAAAAAATAAAACAAAATTGCTTAACCTACCGAATTTTTTGATAAGACCAGTAAAAACAAACTTTTTTCCTGATTTTTTGTAAAATCCGATAAAAATGTATACATTTTTCCAATTTTTTTTTTGAAATAACCAGTAAAAATGTATTGATATTTTCAAAAAAAAACTGTAAATATGCATGAAAAACATGTGGTTTTATCAGATTTTTCCCAAAAGGCAGGATACTTGTCATAAACTCTGAAAAATGCGGCTACGTCATTGAAAAATCCAGAAATCTCAAGAAGTTTTTAGAAAACTCGAAATCGTTTTTGGGAAA
Organism: Vicia faba; assembly: GCA_948472305.1. Taxonomy (NCBI): domain Eukaryota; kingdom Viridiplantae; phylum Streptophyta; class Magnoliopsida; order Fabales; family Fabaceae; genus Vicia; species Vicia faba. The sequence continues at coordinate 128,772 of CATIWC010001830.1, read as the reverse complement.
TAGATTTTTAAAGGATTAATATGGTAGTGTGTGGAGGTGTCAGGTATAAGTGAGGGAAGGGACAGGGGCAAAAAGATTTCTCTTTTTTTTGCTTTAGTATCTTTTAAAAATGAATAAGTGGGATATCTTGGATTCCAACTCTCATGACACTTCATACCTGCAATATAATCAAAACTGCAGTAATGTCCATTCTTACAAAATAAAAACTCCCCTTTTCTGGATCTACTTTGCTAATGTACTAATAGCTATGATTCTTGATCTCGAAAGTGAAAAGATCAGGATTGGATACTTACTTCGCTTTCTTTCTTTCCTTGCCACTAGCTTTCCAAAACAGTCTAACAGAATTGGTTGGATGTTTTTCTTTGCTCCGTCTACCATTCCTGACACCTTCATTCACATGTTCGTGCCAACTTCAAATTGAACTCATAACACTAACTTTTTTATTATATAAAATCAATATGAACCTCACCCTTTAAAAATTGATCTCACATAAAATGGTGAGTTTCATACAAATTTTATCCAATAAATAAATGAGAAGTATTAAAAAGAGAATGGTTTTAATACTCGTGAAATAAAAAATAATATCAACTCACGATCAAAGAGTGATTGAGAGAAGGAGCCTCCCAAAAGAAGTAATTTAACTCTAACCCTAAAGCTCATAATAAGCCTACTCTCCTTAATGATGACAGACACAGCCCTAAACTAATAAAAAAATATAAAGAAACTTCTTTGAAGCATTATTTATTTGCACACTAGAATTATTCCTAAAGCATTAAGATTGTAATAATTGTTGTCATAATGACCATTATGATGATGAATAATAGCATACCTTTTCAACATGCTATATAAGAGTTTAGTAACATGTCATGTTACACACTAACATTTTAGAAAACTACAGTTGTTTGTTGCTAACATGTTCAAGAGAGGTTCTATCACCATATCAATGTTCTCAAATTCTAACCTATTGGTTGGATTGTGTCGTCCACGCAGGCGGCTCCGGCGGAGGAGAGGAAGCAGCGTCCAGCTAGGAAATAAGCGGCGAGGTTACTGCCTTGGATCACGTTCTGTTGTACAATGGGGTGTCATGGTTCCTTTTAGGATGTTGAAGAAGATCATTATGGACATTGCACCAAAGGGACACTGGGTTGAGGCTTATTGTTGGTCTATGCCGCTTCTGCGTCCCCAACTATTCCCCCTTTGTTAAATACAATATCCAAATTGTGAAAACACAAAAGAGTGTGTAAGTTGTAATCAGAACTTTCCATGCTTTATTGATCTGCTTTGACAAAGAGTCCTCCTATATACAGTTTGATTTGTAATCCATCATGTGAAATGACCAAGAAAAATAAAGTTGTACTTGGTCATGGATAACTATAAAGTGTGATTCCCTTAAAAGAAAAACTAAAAACTATGAACTGTGATTACTGATTTGGTGATTAAATGGTCAATTCTTACTAAAGTCAAAATTCATTCAAGTCTATTATATAAAATAAAAAAATTGTTATTTTGACACCAAACTCCTACACCGCATGTCACTGTTCACAAATACAATGAACATAGCATAGCTGTATAAAGTAAATTAAGAGGATGCAATGATATCACAACAATGTTAACACTTCAAATAGAGAACAATTATCTGCAGCACATTCATAAAATACAGAAAACAAACATAAACCATTCACTAGAGAGACCTCGCAAGACTAGACATTGTAGTTTGCTGCATATGGTGTTCAACTAAAAACTGATCTAGATGCAAGAGCTACAAGAAAACGGTTCTACATAATTTACACATACAGAACGGAACATTACAAATTAGCAATCTTTAAGTTCGCGCTAGATCAAAAACTTGTTAGATATTACTTTTTTCCGAAGTAGGAAAATAACTTTGGTTGTTTATCATCAGCTGTCTTCAAAACCTGGTTAGATATTACCTTTTTCCAAAGTAGGAAAATAAGGTTGGTTGTTTATCATCAGCTGTCTTTGTCTTTTCCTTTTTCTTTGCCGGGTTTGCACTTGACTTGTCATTATTTGCTAAAGAGGGTTTCAAATCTGATGAAATAGCAACATACTCACGCTTGATTGGGAATTTGGTTACATTTTGAGAAGGGGAAGAACCACTGGGTTTTAAGTCACTTTCACCCTCCTCTGTTTTAGCTTCTTCGCTGAGGTCTTTGGCTTGTTCGGTCTTGACAGGTTCATGAAATAGTGTTTTATGCTCTGGCTTTGTGTCTTCATCTTCAGCCACCTTTCTTGAAAAGAACTTAGATATTGGAGTGTTTCCTTCTGTCTTTACTTGAATCTGCCAAACATGGGATGTTGCAAAGTAAAGGTTTTCAATATTAAGGTTAAGTCCAACAACAATCTTTCAAAATGACGTACACATATTGAGCGCAACAGCAAATATAGATTCGTAGTAAGACGTACCCAGCCAGCACCAGCCAGCCAACACGCACACACACACGCACACGCATAACATGACACACACACGCACAATGTGGCACACACTCACACGCACACAATGTGACACGCACATGTGCGCACACACACACACAATGTTGACACTAACCAGACACCAGACCCCTTTCCAACAATTAACACCGGACCATAAAATATGACACTAATTCGTCTCTACTTTTGTGGGTATGGGTCAAACCCAACTCTAGTTAACTTTGGTCGGATTAGGCCAGGTCTCAAACACCCCTAGTCAAAATCAATATCCTATTTAAGAATTGAAGGGAATGTGGGTAAAAGATCATAACAAATAGTATCATAATACATATTCTCAGAATTTAGGTTTGACCTAACTCATCCATATAAAACCGGCTTGCATGCCTACAAAACCGGCTTGTAGGGTGAGAGTTGTCCCCACTTATAAACACAACACGGGCAATATCTCTAAGCAATGTGAGACTAAATCTACCCCTTCAAAACCAACACAATGAAAGTGTTAGGGACTGCAATGAAGGCAAGCCAAAGTGCCGCAATTAAGGCGACAAGGGGCAGAGTGCAATTAAGGCGGAATTCCAACACAGATTATAAGATCCTACTGAAAAAGCAAAATTATACTTAGACATAAACATGCTTGCAACCAAAACTAGGTGGTCAAAATGAGATCCTGTCAAAGATCAAAAGTGGACGTGTAAACGTAGGACAGATCATAAGATCCTACCAAAAAGGCATAATTATAACAGAAACAAACGCAACCAGTAACTTCTAAATCACTCCAAATGATTAATTCAATTTAAATTGGAAAATTTCCCCTGGCCTTCAGACCAAGGGGCTGTAATTTTGTTAAGGGTGTGGTTTCTACTTTCCTCTTTATGCCCAATAGGGCATCCCTTAGAAGCGAAAAAAGCATAAACCATTCTCAACAAGAACTATTGAGTCCAGCACTCAATAAATTGTTGCCATTCATTTTCCACTTTTAAAATCTATGCATCAAGGAACAAACAAGAACAAAGATATAAGTAGATGGCCTTGCAGGTTCAGATTAAAAAAAAAGTGAAATCTTCGGTGGAGTAATAGGTCGGACTCAATAAACTAAGAAAAACGCAAGAGGATGAGAAGCAACATTAAGGGAAAGTTCAATTGTCATACCTCCTTTATACACTCAGGTCCATTAAATGATGGCTTGCCCATGGCAGGTGTTACAGGGTACCATGCCTGGAGATTAAAATATTGGCGAAAACCATGAATACAGAGTCATACCAAAGTAGTAAAGCCTTAATATCAGAACATATAATTAAGCAAGGAAGTTCAACACTAACGAAGAAAATAGAAATTGTCTTAATTTTTTCTGCCTCAAAGCATACCAAATCAGATTCTTCATATGGCTTCATCACACTCTTAAAACTGGAAGTGCTGCTTAGCCAGGTATCAGTTGAATTCTTGTCTCCCAAAATAACAGGCATCCTGTCTAAAGACACATTTGAAATACATATTAGGTATTTTTGTCTATATAATACACAGTCACTCAAATATGGTGTATGGGCAATCACCCTAAACTCATTAAACCAAAGAAAAAAACTCGACTCCATTTTCCACATAGGTCGTTATTTAGCTATATTTCACTGTAAATACAAATGAAGAAAAATATTCCTATTGTCTGAAGATATATTCTTCCTTTCATAGTCCCTACTTTCGTCAAACCCTTCCTAACCTGCATTTACCCCACTATTTGATAGGAGTTACTACAAAATTGTTACTGAACAAACAAGTCAACTTTAATATTCTTTTCAGAGTCAATATATCAACCTGAAACTATCTTGGCATGTCAACATTGAATGCACGACTCACCATGAAGCCACTGAAAAGCTGAAGAGGAAGAGGTTGTAACAATAGTAAATGTGTATAGTATTTCACCTGCAGTTAAGAATATTAACATTGAAATTAACAACTGTACGAAGATATCAATTTCCAACATTATGTAGAAATTCCTACCTTCAGAATTTTGCCATGAGTCATAAAGAGCAGCAAAAACAAGAGGTCGTCCATCTTTGAAGTGAATATAGTAAGGCTGCTTCTTTGAACCATCTTTTTTCCACTCATAAAAACTTAAACATATACTTAAAATAATTAATTCAAAGAACTGAACTTAAAGCCACTAATAGGCAAAAACATTAGGAAACTTAGACAACTATAAAAGAAGGACACTCTCAAGTTAAAAGGAATATGTTAAAACATTTATCATACTACTAGTGAAAATATGGAAAATAATAATTCAATACACACCCTTCTACTGCAACAAGGCATCTGTTTTTAGGAAGCAGGCGACGGAATGAAGCTTTCTCATCAATGGATTCAGATCGAGCATTAAACTACAGAACATAAGACAAATCACATCAGACTAAGTATTCCATTAAGGATTATATTTTATAGTAGCAGCATTGAAACATATAGAAACTGCAATAAAAAATAAGAAATCAGTTAATGCATGCATAACATGTAATTTGGTTTAAATATGTCTGTAGTCCAAGAATTTTCCATTTGGTCATCCATTTTCAATTGTTAGTTTCCACTTTGCATTAATAATTTATTAAATTTCACTATTGAGTGCACAAGTGGCATACAAAACAATATACAATTTGATAAACAAAAATAGAGGACTTGTTTGGAAATCGTGATACTATTGAGGGACCAAAAACTTAATCAAGGGACCAACGCCAACCAATAAGCAAAAATAACTTGAAAAGATTCCTTAGAAAAAAATGAGAAAATTATAAAAGCGAAAAATAACTTATGGAGTATTATACTTTAGGATGTTGGTCAATGTAAAATGCAACTAGTTAACTTCTTATCTTAGCTTCTTAGTAAGATTATCCTTTTAACCATAAACTAACTACTAATTACATATTATCGAGACTACCTATTTAAACACTAAACATCTAGAACCCTAAGAGACTTTGACAGTCTTGTATTCACTAGGTGAGTCACGCTACATGGATCAAAGGATGCAATAATATCATAGCATGAATCATGTCTATCGAAACCAAACAAGAGAGAAGGCAAATAATATATAAACCTGGAATCCGTAAGTACCTGCTTCCTTTCTTTTATACTGTTTTATTTTCACTATACTGTTTTATTTTCACTTCAACTAATAAACACGATAGAGTATAGATTCAATACTCCCCTTAACCATTTTCTTGTACTACTATCGGATTCCAAGTCCAACACTTTCCTACAAAGCATGGACACCTCTAAGAGTAGACGTGCCATAGTGTCCAACACTTATATGACACTTGTACGACACGTGTTTGAAAAATCTTACAAGTGTTAGAAAGTCAAACAAGTGTCACCCTCAAAAAATGGATGTGGATGTCCTATGTTTTTGACATAATCAGTGGAGTGTTTGTGTCGTGTTCAGGTGTCCATGTCAGAGTTTGTGCTTCGTAGCTATTATCATTATTTCTAAAATACATTCTCCCTTCTCCCTAACTAGCCTTCTATCTTCTTCCTATCACAATTACTCATCATTCACTTTTCATCTTTTTGTTAACAATTCGAAAACGAAAACAATTTTACCATCTTGTAGTGATCAGGTTTGTCCGTTTTCTTAGTGAAACTGGGGATTAAACCCCATTTCATACAATGAACAACATGGCCTTCACTCTCAGCTGCTTCATCTCTACGAACAACAGGCATATTGAATCCCGGCGACACATTATGCGACGGCACATACCTAGACACAAAATCATAAAAAAACTTACAAAGCACATACACCAAAAACACTACACAATCAACAGAGATAATAATTAAAATAAATAAATCACAAGTGTCGATGTCGGTTTCAGAACGACACACAAAAGCAAAACCTAGTTCTATAATAAGCAGTTGCAACTGGAGAAATTGATAAAAGGATTCAGATCAAGTTGGAAGTGAAGAGAAGAGAATCTAGTTACCGGTCGATATGGAGAAGGCGGGTGGGAGCGGTGGTACGGTGGCAGGCTCTCGGAATGTCATCGGCTCTTAGACTGCAACGAGTTCTTCCGCACATTGCTTCTTTCTCTGTTCACTGATTTTTATGGGTTTTTTACTTGGTTGAGGCGGGAAGAGGAAGTTTCAGAGACAAAGGGTACTCTTGAACCGGTTCAATCGGGAATAGTAAGACTCTAGTTTAATCCCTCACGAAAACCGATAATGTATTCCTTTTAAAAATTAAACCAACACACTTAAATATTGGGAAATGCTCGCATCACATTTTATGAGTTTATTTTTACAATTGAAAACTCAAAAATACTCTATGAGTTTCTTTTTAATTATCATTTTTATGAAGAAAAAAAATGTAATTATCGTTTACAAAATTTAAGATAGTGTTAGTGATAGTTTATCAAAATTATCTCTAATTATTTATTATAGAGAGATAATAAAAATAAGTTAAAATAATAATAAATTAAGGGTATTATAAGTAAAAAGAAAATTATTACTTGAAAAGTAATAAAATCATTAGTTTCATTGGTATATGTAAAAAATTAAAAATGAACGGAGAGAGTACTATGTTTAGATGTGCATCTTCGAACACACTTAAAACTACATCAGCTTTCATAATTTAGCCACACACCTCATTTTGTCAAAATATAAAACGAATATTCATTTTTCGTAAATTTTTAGGTGAATCCGGATATATATTTTTGTAAACCCCCGTGAATTCATTTTAAATAATATTGTCTTAATTTTGTCATATATTGAGGTCAACTTATATTTTAGGTCATATTAGGACATAAATTAGAAAATACATTGTTCTTGCAAAGAACAGATTTGATAACATCCCCGATATTGGTCGAGAGAGATCGCATTTTAGCCTAATTGACGAGGGTCAATGAGGACCTTCTATGACTACTTATGCGCTTAAGTATTTTTCTATGAAATTGTTGATCCCTTTTTTCTTACGTCGAGGTCTCTCTTTTATAGTCTTCCTTGTGAGACAAGGGTAGTCAATGCCTTAAAACCATGTTCATGGCTATTGATGTGGTAGTTATTACATAGGAGACATGTTCTAAATATCCATAAATGTATGTTTGAGGGTCGTTTACTTCGCTGAATAGCTCTTCTGGGCGACTTGGTTGTCCCTTCGTAGGATAGTTATGTTAGCCGACTTGCCTATGTGCTAGCTCTGTTGGGCGACTTGGTACCTTCGTGAACTAGCTTTGTGGGCTAGCTCCACGGGCTAGCTCTCTGGGCTAGCTATTCTGGGCGACTTGGTTGTCCCTTCGTGGGCTATTTGTGTTGGCCAACTTGCATGTGAGCTAGCTATGTTGGGCGACTTGGTACCTTTGTGGGCTAGTTGTATTGGTCGACTTAGTACCTTCGTGGGCTATCACTATGGGCTAGCTCTACGGGCTAGTTTTGTGGGCTAACTCTACGGGCTAGCTCTACTGGGCGACTTGGTTATGCCTTCGTGGGCTAGCTCTACTGGGCGACTTGGTTATGCCTTTGTGGGTTAGCTCTGCTGGGCGACTTAGTTATGTCTTCGTGGGCTAGCTGTGTTGGCCGATTTGCATGTGCCTTCGTGGGCTAGCTGCGTTGGCTGACTTACATGTATGTTAACTCTGTTGGGCGACTTGGTAGTGCTTTTATGGTTTAGATAGGCAAGACCTCCTTTTATTTTCTGGAAGTACATATACCCCCAAGCGTGAGGCCTGAAGGGTCGAAACACTTAAGGTATTGGCGTCTTGGTTGATAATCCATAATATTATTTTCCGGATGTACATAGCCCCCCCCCCCAAACGCGAGGCCTGAAGGGTCGAAGTGCTTAAGGTATTGGTGTCGTGGTTGATAATTCAGAATATTATTTTCCTGATGTACATATTCGTCCAAACGTGAGGACTGGAGGGTCGAAGCACATAAGTTGATTAGCATTTTGGTAGGGAATCATCGCTCCAATTAGGACTCTCAAGTCCTTGTCCCCCATGTTCCTTTCCAAATGTCTTATGGCGACTTAATCTTATGTGAGGCGGACATGGACTTATAGTTCGAGCTATGACTCTTGAGTCCTTATCCCGCTGTAGCGGTATAAATGTTTAAGACTAAGCCATGAGATAAACTTGTACAAATCAGAATAGAAATCGCCACCGCGCTTTATTGTTTTCAAAGGAATGGGAAAAGAGCGAGTAACCCAAAAAGGGGGGGGGGAGATTCAAGGTAAGGGAGTTGTTTGCATCACTACAAGGATTAGCACCCTAAACATCTACGGTACTCCACAGGAACCTCTTTGTAAAATCTGTATATTTTGGCTATGAAATGTTGTGTAAAAATGGATGGTGGAGGTGAGAAAAGAAATATATTTTTATGGTTTTTGCACCCTCTGCGGTTGCGAACCTTTAGTGCCTATGTACCATCTTTTCGTATAATAGGGGATCAGAGTACACGTAGTTCCTCTTTAAAAATTTTAAAACACAAGTGTGTTGGTTAATTTAATGAGATAAGACATCATTGTCATTGTCCGTGTGGAAAACATATTTACTACCCACAATCATAAGAAAAGAGAATTTGCATCATCTCAAAGTGGAGGATATGGCTTGGATTTTAAAATCAACAATGCCTCACTCAACACCTAAGTGGAAAATATCTCTTTTCACCATATATTGCAGAAGTATAGTTGTTTGCATCACTACAAGGATTGACAAGAGTCTAATCTTTTGAGAAAAAGTTTTAAAGATAAGAGCCAAAATGAAAAAATGGTTTGGATGAGATTGATTGAATTTTAGTCTTCTCACAAAAATGTCAAGGTATTATTAAGTTGATAGAAGTTTACATGTGAAAAGGTTTTTTTGAAAATGCATGGACCTAAGTCCAAGTTTATTATGAAAGTGGTTCAAGTTTAAAAACAAGAAGAGTTTTCAAAAGGAGGAAGAAGAGTTTTGAAATTAAAGAAGATGGGAGGAGAAGAAGATACTATCCTAACACATAAGGTAAAAGATAGGGATAGGAACCATCTAACCAACAAGAAGCCAATACTTGACACTATGAGCCAAGAGAGAATTCTCATTCTTTGGATTGAAACCAAGCAAGCAAAGATACTAGACCTCTTGAAATAACCAAACTTCAAGTGTATTAAGTCTTCACAAAAATTGGGCAGAGTAAAGGCTGTATACGGGTGTTGTACCCCAAAATTTGCCCTCCCATGTTTCTCAAGACATGTCAAGAATAATCTCCAAGTTGCTCAAGATGGCTCAAGAGTTGGACAGTCAAATCATCTCCTAAGGCAATCAATCTCAAATTAGGGTTTTGTGTTACATCAAGGTCCTTACATCCAAATGACCTCAAGTGCTCCCCAATGTACTAATATGTTCTCAAGTTCATCTATGTCAAATTTCAAGCCTTGCAGAGGAAGTTTGGTCAGTCAATTGCTCAAGAGGCCCAAAAATCGACTGTGCTAGGGCAAAAGTCAACTGTGACCTACAAATAGTCAAATCTCAAGATTTTTTGTCAAAATTCTCATTTTGAAGGATAATTCATCATTTGATCAAGGGTTGATCATTATTCATCAAGGATTGCTCAAGATTCATCAAGATTCAAAAGTTGCTAAATTAGGGTTTTGTAGGAAAAGTCAACTCAACTTTGACCAAGCATAACTTTCTCATACTTTATGAGAAATTACCCATCCGAAGCTCATTTTTAAGAGGATGCAATTTCCTACAATCCCTCTTCACACCCCAATATCAATAAATGCACTCACAAGAAGTTATAAATTTAGACATTATAGGTCATTTTTGAAAGTCAACAAAAACACCTTTTTTGCCAAAGCTTATAACTTGAGCATGGAACATCAAAATGATATGATACTAAAAGGGTTGGTTAGAGAACATCTCAAGGTTTCTAAAAAGTCCGAGAACACTTCCAAAAGTTCAAAATTGAAGAAGTTATGCATTGTTGAAGTTGGGCATTTTTCCAAAATTGCCAAAAGTCAACTATTCCCAAAACTTCAAATTTTGACAAATGGGCCCACTTTTTTCCACTTGATTTGATCTTATCACACCACACACGTGTCATATCTTCAGTTTTATGCCAATTTATTAATTTTTTCTATTTTATTTGATTTTTATTGATTTAATTCATTTTTAATCAATTTAAATCAAAATAAAATCTAAATATTAATAACTTGTGATCTTTTTGACTGATACAGCTTTCAATTGACATCATGAACACAATCAAATTCGTACCAAGGCATATCATGCACAAAATATTGGATTTGGACATTTTTGGAAGCTTTGTTAATGGAGGATCAAATCATATCTTGAAACATCAATGCTCATGGATTCAAGCCCAAATTTTTAACCTAATACAATCCTTGTTACATGTACAACAAAAAGGATACAAGAACACGACCTAGAGGCTGCACAAAAGGCAATACCAAAACTTGAAAAATGCTTGAAAAGCTTGAATCTGAAATCGATCCTAGAGGCGTTTCCAAGGCAAAAACTCCACGCTATCATCTTGCTTGACATCCACTGAAGCTAAAGCAACCATTCACAAGCCCTGAAACCTCCTAAATCACGCTGTAAGTGTTCTTGAACGTGGCCCTGTACATGAAATTGTAACCTTGGATTCTTGCATCTTTTTGATAAATCATGGGCATATTCTTGATCCTTGCATAATTTCCAAGCTATCTGCAATATTTGATTTCATTTTTATGGCCTGTAATGTAATACCCGAACCTAGGGTTTCTGTTTCTTGTTTTTAGGCGTTTGCTTTGCAGGTAAAATTAGGACCAATAATGGACATGGTTGTGTTCAGGGAGGAGAGACGAGCATGGTGATGGTCTCCGTTTGCATTTATATGGCCTATAGCGCATTTTAGGACGAACCCACGGATCTTGCTGCGGATAAAAATCCACAGGTAAGAAAACCAGTGTTTCAACGAAGAAGACGACTATGTGTCTTCTCCTGATTGGTGGTTTCAAATATTCGCGCTATTTTTTTTATTTCCAGGCATAATGTTTTGTTTTATATATAATAATTGTTGCCTATTCCAATAACAATAAAATGGCAGTGGTGTAGTGGCTAAGGCGCTAGTGGAAAGTCCAATGGGACCTGGGTTCGAATCCCAGGTCCCCCATATATTTGTTGCATTTTATTTCCAGGCTATCCAGTACATGCCAAGGCCTAAGATCTACCATGTACCATCATCCAACCAGGCGCCAGATGGCCTCCAGGCCAAATCCAAAGGTCAAGATTGCAAGTCCATCATAAGACTTGGTCAATGCACGCGCGTGGAATCTGAAAAGTCAACAAGGCTTGCTCACAAATGGGCCTCAAATTGCCAGATTTACCTCCTCTTGGGCCCAACACCCCTTGGTTTATTTTCTTTTCATTATATTTATTTATTTGTTTTATTATTTTAATTAATTATTTTTTTATTATTACTAACCAATTAAAAATTTCCTCATAAAATCAAAAAAACACAAAAAATATTATTTTTATTTATTAAAATTAAATTTGACTTTATTTTTGTAAATAAATATTAATTAATTAACTTAGTTTTTAATTAGGTATAATTTCAATATCTTTTTGCAAATAATTAAAATCAATTTAGAATAACTAGGTTTTACTAATTTTAAATCAATTTTATTTTATTAAATACTCAAAAAATCCAAAAATGTTTTCGTTAAATAATTAATTTAATTATTAACTTAGATCTAATTTCCATTTAATTCAAAAAAAAATGCTTTCTTTCAAAAAGGGTCAAAACCCTAAAAAATACACCGATTTAATTTTCTCGCACGCGATTCATATTTTCATATTATTGTAATTGCTTCCGGAATGTAATAACTTTTAATTAGGACTTTAATTATTTATCGCTTTATTTTACTTTCCGCAATTTAAATTAAAGGGTTTCTTTTGGCAATGTAAATACCCGACGCCTTGTAATAGTTTAGATTTAATTTCCGCAATTTAAATTTCGCCACTATTAACTGTTAGATGTTTGATAATAAGGAATACATGACAAGATCAAATGTATGAACTTAAAATCAACATAGCTCACCCCTGACATGTACAAAGATAAAATTAACCAAAATAACACACTCGCACATGCGCACTCTTAGGGTACACCTCACTTGGTTGCCTTCGAACGTGGTCATTAAGTATAGGAAGTTTTAGAGGTCTCCCTTTTGTCCAAAGATCATAAGTTGCCTCGAAACGGTTGCCTCGGATAAAATGATCTAAGACATTAGGGTTACCGCTAAGGCGTCCTAACATTGCTTTAGTGACCACACGTCCCTTAATCGAATTGACCCAAAAACTCCAACGATGGTGCTACCTACTCCTCAATAGTGGGATAGCATTGTCTAAAGGACATTAGCACATATTAATTCCTTTTTCGAGTAGGTAGATGGTTCTTAAGTACTTGCTCCTTTTAAAACAAAACAAAACTTTTCGCACTTACACTTTTCAAACCAAAAAACTTCTTTCAAACCCACAAACACAAAGAAAAGCAATTTTTGAAAACACTTTGAGCAAGTACCTAAGAGCCTGTGGATAACCACGGATAGAAAGGGTGCTAACACCTTCCCTTTCTATAATCTACCCCTCGAACCCGAGAAATATCTCGAAAAAGGAATTTTTCTATGCTTTTTTCCTTTCCTTGTTGGATAAAATAAAAGTCGGTGACGACTCTTGCTTACCACGACATTTTGCAAAAACAAACGCAAAACGCGAACCAGCATTCCAAAAATAGTCAGTTCTCTCCCACCGTATCACAACGGGTGAATTCCATATTACAAACAAATATTGTAATCACAACAACCTGCACACAAAACAAACAAGCAATCCAATGTCTTGAGGTAAACCTCAATAACTCCAGACAAAATACCAATTAAAGTCACAAGGTCTCCAACATAGGCCAAGATTTATAATCCTAAGTCCAAGAAGTCTCATACTCCATAATGCCAAGGATAATAACCAAATAGTTCAAGTATCATTAAAGATTTTTAGGGTTCATGTTGATTATTAGGTGTCTTGAAAAAGAAAAGTAAAGCTCAAGTGAGCAAAAAATAAAAAATGACAAGAAAGTAAATGGGCTCAAGTAAGCAAAAATGAAAAATAGCATGAAATGTAAATGCTAAAATAAATGGTACATAAAGCATAAAAAATAAAATGACACAAAGTAAAAGTAATTTAATAATTAGTGGTTAGTTGGATGACCATCTTGAAACTTGCATTTGGAACTCATTAGAGTATTGGTAGAACCAAAGCCTCTACACAACAAGTTACATTTGCTTTTTGCCAAGTATATCATCCATTTGGAATCTCAAAAGTACCATTTAATGATCAATGATATTTAAGTGATCCGCGTTGACCAAAAGTGTTGTAGATCCATTAGAGGATTGGTAGAACCAAAGCCTTCACACAATGAATCTCAAGGTTATTGGATCAAAAAGATAAAATTAACATACTTGGACTTGCAAACATAGGTTTGGGCCACGAATGATCATTTATTCAAGTCGGGACAAAATGTAGCGCTATGTTAAGTAATCATAAGTGGACTAATGTAGAAGTCGCACATATTTTGAGGTCGGTCAATAGCAATTTATGCACCATTTATTTTGAGACATGATATAGAGATCATGTTCCAATAACACTTAGTGCAATAAGAAAGGGATGATATGAAGAGGGGTGAGAAAGAATATACAAACCATATTTGAATTAAAATTTAATCAAACTATTATTAAAATCATTCATCCATTTTTGTAGAGTTAAACTCAACACCATGGATCCAATGATGTTAATAAAGTTCATGATAAAAAATTCAACCCAAGATTAGCCAGAAAATAATCACAAAATAATATTGCATTTTAATATATATATATGTGTGTGTGTGTGTGTGTGTGTGCGTGTGTGTGTGTGTGTGTGTGTGTGTGTGTGTGTGTGTGTGTGTGTGTGTGTGTGTGTGTGTGTGTGGGTGTGTGTGTGTGTGTGTGTGTGTGTGTGTGTGTGTGGGTGGGTGTGGGTGTGTGTGTGTGTGTTGTGTGTGTGTGTGTGTGTGTGTGTGTGTGTGTGTGTGTGTGTGTGTGTGTGTGTGTGTGTGTGTGTGTGTGTGTGGGTGGGTGTGGGTGTGTGTGTGTGTGTGTGTGTGTGTGTGTGTGTGTGTGTGTGTGTGTGTGTGTGTGTGTGTGTGTGTGTGTGTGTGTGTGTGTGTGTGTGTGTGTGTGTGTGTGTGTGTGTGTGTGTGTGTGTGTGTGTGTGTGTGTGTGTGTGTGTGTGTGTGTGTGTGTGTGTGTGTGTGTGTGTGTGTGTGTGTGTGTGTGTGTGTGTGTGTGTGTGTGTGTGTGTGTGTGTTGTGTGTGTGTGTGTGTGTGTGTTAAAAAATGTTTTAGAAATATATAAAATAGAAATAAGGGATAAAATTATCAACTATGTTCAAATTAATCAATAAATAAAAAGTAAGACCATAGAAAAATCAGAAATGGACTCAAATATTTTTATAAATTTTTTGGTAATTTTTTAAAGTCAGAAACTATTTTTAAAATTAAAACAAATGAGTAAAATAAACCAAAAATGATTAAAAAATACCAAATTCAGAAATAAAAAATAAGTGAGATCACCAATATTTGTCACAATATCATTGGATCATTCCATATTTTTTTCAGAATTAAAAAATGCATAAAAGTATTTTTAAACATTTAAAACAAATTAAATAAAGTGAAAATTTATTAAAAAAATACCAAAACACAAAATAAAATTGTAAAAAAAATAAAAATCATAAAGAGAACAATAAAAAATATTTTTCATAATTTTTTTCAGATTTTTTGGATTAAAAATAAATTTTCTATGATTTTTTGAAATTTAAAACAATTAAATATAAAAATCAGAAAAGAAAATTAAAAAAAAAAAGGGTCGTCTGATCAATGTCAAAACGCGTTAGTAAACAGATCAGGTGGACTTGGCGCGCTGTGCTTGTTATGGAGTTTAGTGGATAATGCATTGAATCATTAATTAAATCATATTTCAAAAAATACAAGTGGCGTGCCATCATTGGTTGGAAGATGACATGTTGGTCATCTTCAACCTCCAGCCAACATGAATTGCAGGTCTCTCAAACTGTAAAATCAGAAGCTCAGACCTATGTCATTTGCTTCGTCTCTTCAAGACGAAGTCAACCATACATTCGCGACAAATTTATATAAATTGTAGCTCAAGCAAATTGGAAGGAAAGTTTTGAAAAAGGATTTGAAATTTCGTGGTAAAAACAAGTTTTCAGATGAAAGTAAGTGTTGCGACTAGAACCAGGACAATGAGAGCATCACAATGATATCAAAGTTTTAAAGAATTGATGAAGGAATCTACCTATTGAAATTGAGTTGCAGATTTCTGAAACTGGACTTCTATGAAGCAATCTAAGGCACGATTCTTGAATGTAATTATATGGTTAACTTCAGGGAAGATCAAGGAAGGTGAATTGATGGAAAAATTGGATTAAAAAAGGCTTTAAAGCAGATTTTGAAGTAGCAAAATTTTGAGTTATGGAACAAGTTTGGCAGGGTGATTCTGGCTATCCAAGCTTGAGGAAATGAATGAGGGATGACCCTTTATTTATAGGGAATTAAATGGAATGTCCAAGCGTGTGAATGATGAAGTTTGGAGGGAAATTGTGTGAAGTTGCAAACAAGAAAAGTGTGACTTCCAATTTGATTAAAACTCATCCAAAACGCACGTTTTGTTGTGCTAATCAATTCTGGAACTTCACTAAACATGTTTTAAGGCAAAAACGCGTGGAAAACTTGTGATTAGAAGCCAAAACAAAGATTTCAAATTCTGACTTATGGAGATTTCAAATTCTGACTTATGGAGAAACTTCAGTTCCAAGTTACCAAGTTCAATCCAATGGAATTCTCAGCTCAAGGGGTCTTAAGGTATGATTATTGATGCTTTAGAAAGATGATGTTACAAGCTTTTCAATGGAAAAAGAATGGAATCAAATGGATGCTCGAGCTGAAAGTTGCATTGATTCAAAGTTGAGAAAAAAGAAGTTGACTTTCCATACTTAGAAATATTTCAACTTTTCCTTCAAAAGTGACCTATAATGTTTTGCATCCAAACATGTCCTTCCTCTTGGAATTTGCTCTTGACCAACAAATATGGAATGAAATAGACCTCTTGAATGACATTATGAAACTTGAACCATTCAAAATATCCAAAAATTGAGAGAGTTATGGATTGTTGAAGTTGGCAAAAAATCATGAAATTACCTATAATCTTTTGTATCCTTAGGGCGTCTTCCATCCATTTTCTTACTTTACACATAAAATAAGGAATAAAGTTCACATCCTCAAGATCACCGTGGAAAAAGAGTAGGCTCAAGGTGATAAAAATTGACTAAGTTATGATCATTTGAAGTCATACATAGGAAAATGGGGGTTCATCTAGAGGACTTGTGTGATCGGTGGATCTGGAACTGACTGTTTAACGCTGGTTCGCGAAATGTCGCGGAAGCAAGAGTCGCCACCGTCTTTTATTTTCTCCAAATGGAAAGGACAAAAGCACAGAAAAATTCCTTATAGAGATTGCTCTCGGTTCGGGAGGTAGGTTATAGAAAGGGAAGGTGTTAGCGCCCTTTCTATCCATGGTTATCCATGGGCTCTTAGGTACTTGCTCAATGTGTTTTCAAAAAGGTTTGTTTGCTTTTCAATTGTGGGTTTAAAAAGTTTCTTTGAAAAAATTTCAGTTCGACTCGTACGTCAGAGTGTTTGAAAAATTATTTTGAAAGCTTTTGAAAAGTGTCGGTGTGAAAAGTATGTTTTGATTTTGTTTTGAAGAGAGCAAGTATCTACGAGAACCTACCTACCCTAAGGAATTCGTCTGTGTAAATGTCCTTTAAAGTAGTGCCATCCCACCATTGAGAGGTAGGTAGCACCACCGTTGGAGATGTTCGGGTCAATTCGAGTTTGTAGGGACATGGTGATCACCAGAGCAATGGGAAGACACCTTAGAAGCTACCCTCATGCCAGGTTCCCGGATCATGAGGACTTACTAAGACATCCTCTACTCGACGATCACCTTTCGAAAGGCAAGGCAACAGTGAGGCGTACCCTAGGGGTGGTGTGTGCGAATTGTGTGTCGTTTTCATTTGCATTTGTCTTTTGTCGTGCTAAAGTGATCTACGCTTGATTTTATTTTTAAGGCCATTCATTCTTGCATGCTTATTTAACAGTTAATATTTGCGGGAAAGTAAATCTAAGCTATTACAAATGGCGCGGGTCCACATCGCCAAAATTAAACCGGACCCGATTTAGCGGAAAGTAAATAAAGCGAAGTAAAATAAAAGTGCGAAAAGTAAAAATTGTTACAAAGCTTTGGGACATGTACATAATTATGATAAACGACATAAAATAAAGGTGCGAAATAAAATGATTAAAACAATGGGCGTTGGACCCTTTTATAACAAATTAAAGTTAATAAGGAATTAAAAATTAAGATTAAAAAAGAATGTTTTTTTTGGTATTTTGTGTTTTTTAAGATTTAGAAGGAGAAATTAATTAAAATTAAAAAGGAAGCGTCAAACCCTAATTCTAATGTTTTTTAAGTTTATTGTGAAAAAGATTGAATTTTTAACCTAATTTAAATCTAAGTTTTTTATATACATTTAAAAATAAAATAAATAAATAATAATATTGTGATAAAAAAAAGGAAAATTTAAAAGGAATAGAAATTATTAATTAACCTAATTCTATATTTTTTTTGGATTTTTATTAAAAGGAATTAAAGTTAAAAACCTAATCAAACTAAATAATTTACATATTAACTTATTTTAAAAAAATAATTAAAATAAAATAATTATTAACTTTTTATCTTTTTCTGAATTTATGATGTTTTTTGTATTTTGTTAAAAAATGATTAATTAAATAAACAGTAATTAAAATAAAAATAACAATTAAAACAAGAATAAAAAATAAATAAGAAAAATTAAATAGTAAAGGCAAACCAGGGGGGGTAGCCCCAATTTGATGGTAAAGCCTGGCCCAATTCTGAAGCCTCCTTTGACCTTTTTTGCATAGCGTGTGGGTGTGTTGACTTGAGAGTAGCGTGTTCCTCCATCCTCAGCCTTGTGATTGTGGACGTTGGGCACGTGTATGGCTTGATGGTGAGGGAATATGGTGTTTTTCACTATGAGCGCTGCATGGAATGAGGCATAGAAAAATAACATGAGAAATATGTGAGACCTGGGGTTTGAACCCAGGTCATGAGAGTCACAAGCGTGTATACCTGCCAGCTGAGCCACTTAATCAATCTGATATATAATATACAAACGAATATTAAAAAGAGAAAATAACGCATTAGTGGAATTTTGGCGCGAGCTTTTGAATCAACCAATCCTCGCTTGACACGGTATCATCGTCCCCATTCCCTGAAACATAAAGAACGAAGGCCACGGTTTTCCAAGTGTGGTGTTAGGCTGCCTTTGGAAAAATAGCGATTAGCGCTATAGTGTGTATAAATTGATCGCGACGATTGGTTCATGTCCGTCTCAACACACTGAATTCAATGGCCATGGTCTGAAGCTTTGATTTTTCTTATTTGCAAAAGCCCTAAATCAAGCTCTGAAAAACCCTAGAATATGAACATGGTAATATCGCATATATGGCATAAAAACGAAATTAATCATATCAGTTAGCTTGGAAATTTGACAAGGAACATGAATGTATAATCAAAATGCAATGGGGATGTCTAAAATTGAAAACACGATCAACACTTTCTTGCTGTACAGGGAGGGTTCTATGTACCAATTCTTCGCGTATTGATGGATGTTAGGGATTGCAATGTGATCAGGAAGGCTTGAGGAAACTATTAGCAAAACTTTTATGCCTTGAATCCACCTCTAATAGTGATTTCAGAATTCAATTTTCAAGTCAAAATTCCAAGTTTTCAATGAGCTTTTGAGCGCAGCCTTTTGTCTGTTGTGGTTAGGGTTTGACTTAGCACTTATGAGGGAAGAGAATTAGCTTGTTAGTTGGCCTTGATTCATGCCCATGAGAGAACTAGTCCTAGGGTTTTCACCATTAACCAATTTTCCCTTTTTTTAAGCAAACCAAGACTTGGTGTGCAATTTAACCCTAGCATGAGTTTTTGAGCTGGCCCATGATATATGGAAGTTGTCCAAATTCAAATGACACTATTCCATTGGTTTTTGAATTTTATTTGAATTTTTAAAGATTTAAAATGAATTAAATTATCAAAAATTAAATAAAATAGAAAAATCAATGTTTGATCTTGAAACTAATCATGGGACACGTGTGTGGCATGACAAGGCTGAATCAAGTGGAAGAAAGTGGGCCCTTTTGTCAAAAATTGAAGTTTCAAGGATAGTTGACTTTTGCCATTTCACAAAAATTTCCCAACTTCTACAAGGCATAACTTGCTCAATTTTTAAGCTTTTCTCATGTTCTTAGACATTTTGGAAAGGTCTTTGAGTCCTTTAACCAATTCCTTTGGTCCCATGTCATTTTGATTTTCCAATCTCAAGTTATGGCCTTTGACTTAAAGTCCCTTTTTGTTGACTTTTGAAAATGACCTATAATGTTGAAATTGATAACTTTTTGTGAGAGCATTTCTTGGACTTGAGGTATGAAGATGAGTTGTAGGAAATGTCTTTCTATTCAAAATGAGCTTTGGATGGGATTTTTCTGATAATCCATGTGAAAGTTATGCTCTGGTCAATTTCAGTTGACTTTTTCAACTGTCCAAATATAACAACTTTTGCATCTTTGATGATTTCTGAGCCAAATTTTGAGAATCATGATCAAGCATTGATCAAATGATGTTTGTGGCTTCAAAATGATAAGTTGACCAAAAATTTGAACTTTTGACTGTCAAATGATCATTTTGCCCCTACAGTTGACTGTAGTGCAATTTAGGGTTTTGACTGTGCAATTTTGAGCTGAATGCCTTGAAACTTGATATGAGGATTCTTGACCATCTTTGTAAGCATATGAGACTTGATAGGGCCTTTGAAAACTTCATTTTCTTGATCAGAACCCAAACCCTAATTTTGACTGTATGGGAGACTGTTGCACTGCACAACCCTTGGGGAATTTTATAGCTTGGCTTGGCAATTTCTTGAGGAATATGGGAGGGCAAATTTTGGGGTATAACAGTTGCCCCTGTTCAATCTTCTTAGACCTGAGGATGCAGATTGGCTGACGTGCCTTTCGTAATCCGAGGGTAAAAGATGATTGGACACTAGAGTGCCCAGAAATTTGCGCTCACATGTTAGCAATGATGGGGGAATGGGCTTATAGATGCCATCTGGATGTTTGATTGCGTAAGAGATTCCTTGGCGAGAACCTGCATACCTGCAAAACAGAAAATGAGTACCTGACACGTTGCAGGAGCTGATGTTTAGATGCCTGGTATAGATGTATCCTGACTGGTTACAGGAGCTGAGTCTGGAGCTTCAAACGGCGATGGAAGAACCAGGGATGATTACTACCTTAGCATGAATGGTAAGAGAACCTTGGGCGATTTTAACTTCAACAACGCTTGTTGAGAAAAACATCTTGGGTGACTTTAACTTCAACAACGCTTGTTGAGAAAATCTTGGGTGTCTTTAACTTCAACAACGCTTGTTGAGAAAAATCTTGGTGACTTTAACTTCAACGACGCTTGTTGAGAAAAATCTGGGGGATCTTAACTTCAACAACGCTCGTTGAGAAAAATCTGGGGGATTTTAACTTCAACAACGCTCGTTGAGAAAAAATCTGGGTGATTTTAACTTCAACAACGCTCGTTGAGAAAAATCTGGGGTGTCTTCTACTGGGATAAGAATCAGGGAGATCTTAGGGTCGATCTGACTGAACCAGAGAGGCCTTTGACTGGGTAAGAATCAGGAAAATCTTAGGGTCGATTTAACTGAACCGGTCTAGGTCTGGAAATGTCTTCAACTGGATAAGCATCAGGGAGATCTTAGGGTCGATCTGACTGAACCAGAGAAGGCCTTTGACTGGATAAGCATCAGGAAAATCTTGGGACGATTTAACTGAACCGGTCTAGGTCTTGAAACATCTTCAACTGGATAAGCATCAGGGAGATCTTAGGGTCGATCTGACTGAACCAGAGAAGGCCTTTGACTGGATAAGCATCAGGAAAATCTTGGGACGATTTAACTGAACCGGTCTAGGTCTTGAAATGTAGCTTGAGAACTTAACTGGATCTTTCCTGAAAGGTAAAAGTCAGTCATATGCAATGCATGATATGGATCAAGCAATGATGTTCTCAACATAAATGAGATTTGTAAGATATGATGTGTACATGCATGCTATAATGATGTATGTGATGTTTTATGTATGTTTTTGTCTAGGAAAGTGAATCCTTGACGGGTGCCGGGAAGTCGTATCCTGGGCTGATGTCGAAGAATAGATTTTGTTTCCGCTGGGGATGATAACTGCAAGGATACCGGTAGGAGAAGATGACTCCGTTGCGGAATAAACTTGGCGAATGGAAGATTCTGCGGGGAGAAAAGATACTCTAGCGATCATGCTGGGAAGCAATACTCTGTGGGGATAGAGATGCTTTGCTGAGTGTTGATAGTAGTAATTTGCTGGCGATATTCTTGTTGTACTGAAAGTGTTGATAGACTTCGCTGGGGTGAGAAGACTTCGTCGAGGACGTTCCTTCTGTGGCTTTTGGCTGAGGATAACCCAGTTATATCCTGTTGAGGAAATAACTCTTTAAATTAAGCCAGACGACGCGTTCGTGTTCTGTGAAGAATAAGCTTCCAGAATTTACTGGGGATAAGCTTACTGCTTGGGGAGATGAATTCCATCTTTCCTGTGGAACTTGGATGGGACTCTCCTGGGGAAGTTTTGATATGCTGGGGAAGTGATTCCTTTGAATGTTGATGTATGCCGCCGGGGAACAATCTTTAGACCAAGACTGCCGGGGATGCTTGTTAAGAATATATGCTGCTGGGGAATATTGGGATCTACTGGAGGATACCCAATTTCCTTGAGACTTGTTAACTTTGTTTGGGGAAGAATGCACTGACTTGCTGTCTCACTCTCTGGGGAATTTAAGATGCCTGGTTAGGTTCTTTAGCTGAACCTACCTTGGTACCTTGGAGGATAGAACAATTAGACTGCTCAGACAACTCTTTATTGCCCATGTTTCTAGTGTCACCTGCAATTAATTCTTTGTTTCGTATGCAAATATTTATGAGCTAGCAAATTATTGTCAATGCATATATCACAAATTGAACCTTGGACGTTCTTCGCAAAACAAAACAGAAAAAGAAAAACAGTTGGCACGTTTAACTGAAAAGTATATTTGTATTGATTTTGAATAGCCTGTGAATAGGCGTTTTGTGTACAAGAGGCTGACATCCTAGTAAGAGAAACGTCGCCGAGCAAAAGAGTTTATACAAGTTTTGTACAAAAGAAAATAAAACAGCTGTGTGAAAGATGAATGATCCACTGGGTTTCAACTCTGCTATTGCCTTTATACTCCGTGCGTCTCATCACTTGATGACCTTGGTTGAAGGTGAAGCTGACTGATCGATGTCGTCTGAACTTGATGTAGATACCGGATTCTGGATGCAAAGTGATCTGATGAGACATAGTATTACGTTTTTATCCCTAACTTTTGCCTGGACTGCCCTTTCGGGTTTTCAGTCCACCGGGATACCCATTTTTGCCCAAGCCGCCTTTTCAGGTTTTCGACTTGCCGGGTGTACAGATTTTTTCATTTTCATCCCTTCATTTTGCCCGAACCACTTTTGGTTCGACGGGAAGCCCTAATTTTTGCCTAGACATGTCAGCCTAGCGGGTCTTTTTCATGCGTAGTATTTTTTAACTATGTCTGCATTGGCGGGGTGAGGAAGGTCGTCACCATCCATGTTGGTTAATATCATTGCTCCTCCTGAGAACACATGCTTAACCACAAATGGCCCTTCGTACGTAGGGGTCCATTTGCCCCTTGGATCACTCTGAGGAAGGATGATTCGCTTGATCACCAGATCCCCGACTTGATATTCATGTGGTCTGACCTTTTTGTTAAATGCCCTGATCATTCGTTTCTGATACGTCTGACCATGACAGATAGCAGCAAGTCTCTTTTCGTCAATAAGGTTGAGCTGATCAAGTCGTGTCTGGATCCAATCATCTTCATTCAGATTTGCATCCTTCATTATCCGGAGAGAAGGAATTTGTACTTCGATCGGCAAGACTGCCTCCATGCCATAAACCAGAGAGAAAGGAGTTGCCCCGGTTGACGTCCTAGCTGAGGTACGATACCCATGCAGAGCGAACGGTAACATCTCGTGCCAATCTTTATACGTTACTGTCATCTTCTGCACGATTTTCTTGATGTTCTTATTTGCTGCTTCTACAGCCCCATTCATCTTCGGTCTGTAAGGAGAAGAATTGTGGTGCTGTATCTTGAACTGTTCGCAGAGCTCAGCGATCATCTTATTGTTCAGATTGGTACCGTTATCTGTAATAATTCGCTCAGGGACACCGTACCGACAGATCAGGTTGTGCCGAATGAACCGTGCCACAACAGTCTTGGTTACCGTAGCATAGGATGCTGCCTCAACCCACTTCGTAAAATAATCAATCGCCACTAGGATGAAGCGATGTCCATTGGATGCCGTAGGTTTAATCTCGCCGATCATGTCTATGCCCCACATTGCAAACGGCCAAGGCGCAGTCAGAACATTCAGGGGAACCGGAGGAACATGCATCTTGTCTGCGTAGATCTGGCATTTATGGCATGTCCTAGAACGTTGGTAGCAATCAGCTTCCATGGTGGACCAGTAATACCCTGCCCGTAGGATCTTCTTTGCCATGGTATGTCCACTGGAGTGTGTACCAAAGGTCCCTTCATGTAGCTCTTCCATGATTCTTTCTGCTTCAGTCTTATCTACACAACACAGTAGGGTTGAATCCTGGTTTCGCTTGTACAAGATGTCGTTGCTAAGAAAGAACTTGGCTGCAAACCTCCTCAGGAATTTCTTATCATTGACAGATGCTCCTTCAGGGTATTCCTGAGCTTCTAGGTATCTCTTCACTTCGTGGTACCAAGGCTTCTCAGTCACCAATTCGGTTTCAAGATCACAACAGTATGCCGGTTCGTCCAGTTTCCAGATGATGATCCGGGGAGCCTCGTTGTCCCATTTGACCCTGAACATTGAAGACATTGTAGCTAATGCGTCTGCTAACTGATTCTCTTCCCTTGGAAAGTGCTCAAATGTTATCTCTGTGAAGTGGGGAATCAAAGCCAACACACATTCTTTGTAAGGAATCAGGTTTGGGTGTTTCGTATCCCACTCTCCTTTGATCTGATTGATCACAAGAGCGGAATCTCCGAAGACACTTAGAAATTTGATCCTTAGGTCGATCGCAGCTTGAAGACCCATGATGCACGCCTCATACTCCGCCATGTTGTTGGTACAGTTGAAACACAGCGCCATGTTGTTGGTACAGTTGAAACACAGCCGGGCGGTGAGTGGAGTATGAGTACCTTGTGGAGATATGATGATGGCGCCAATACCATTTCCCAAAGCGTTGGATGCTCCGTCAAAATGCATAGACCATCGGGATCCTGGTTCAGGTCCTTCATCCGGTCCAGGTATTTCACAGTCAGTTACTATCATAATGCTTTCATCTGGAAACTCGAAGTTCATTGATTGGTAGTCATCCACAGCTTGATGTGCTAAGTGGTCTGCCAATACACTTCCCTTGATGGCTTTTTGGGTCGTGTACTGAATGTCGTATTCCGTCAAGATCATCTGCCATCTTGCAATTCTCCCAGACAGAGCAGGCTTTTCGAATATGTACTTTATAGGATCCATTTTTGAGATCAACAAGGTAGTGTGGGTCAGCATATACTGTCTCAGCCGGCGAGCAGCCCATACCAAAGCGCAGCAAGTTTTCTCAAGCAGTGAGTATCGGGTCTCACAGTCGGTAAACTTTTTGCTAAGGTAATAAATGGCATGCTCTTTTCGGCCAGACTCGTCATGCTGCCCCAGCACACACCCCATTGCATTATCAAGCACTGTCAGGTAAAGTATCAAAGGTCTCCCTTCAACTGGTGGCATAAGGATGGGTGGTTCTTGGAGATATTCTTTGATTCTGTCAAAAGCAGCCTGACATTCATCATTCCAACGTACTACCTGATCTTTCTTCAGCAGCTTGAAGATTGGTTCACAGGTAGCAGTTAAGTGTGAGATGAACCGAGCAATGTAATTCAGACGTCCTAGAAAGCCTCTGACTTCCTTCTCTGTCTTAGGAACTGGCATCTCTTGAATGGCTTTGACCTTAGCAGGGTCCACTTGAATTCCCTTGTCACTTACCACGAAGCCTAGCAACTTTCCCGATCTTACCCCGAAGGTGCACTTATTCGGATTCAACCTGAGCTTGTACAGTTTCAAACGGTCAAACAGTTTCTGTAGATGATCAAGGTGTTCTTCCTCAGTCTGGGACCTAGCGATCATGTCGTCAACATACACTTCTATCTCATGATGGATCATGTCATGAAATAAAGCAACCATGGCACATTGGTAGGTTGCCCCAGCATTCTTTAGTCCAAAAGGCATGACTTTGTAGCAGAAGGTGCCCCACTGAGTAACAAATGTAGTCTTTTCCATGTCTTCCGGAGCCATCTTGATCTGATTGTAGCCTGAAAAACCATCCATGAAAGAGAACACTTTATGCTGAGCTGTATTATCAACAAGGACATCAATGTGGGGTAGAGGGAAGTCATCCTTGGGGCTGGCCCTGTTCAGATCCCTGTAATCGACACACATCCTGACCTTGCCGTCCTTCTTAGGTACCGGCACCACATTAGCAACCCACTGAGGGTAAGAAGTCACTGCAAGAAACCCGGCATCAAACTGCTTCATAACCTCGGCTTTAATCTTCTCAGACATCTCTGGACGCATACGGCGGACCTTTTGCTTAACCGGAGGGCAATCTTCTTTAGTTGGTAAGTGATGGACCACAATGTCGGTATCTAATCCGGGCATATCTTCGTAGGACCAGGCAAAGATTTCTTTATAGTCATGCAGCATCTGAGTCAACCGTTGCTTCACGCTGAGTTCTAGGTTGGCACCAATCTTCACCTCTTTCTTGTCTTCCACTGGCTCTTCATGGGGTTGAATTGCCTTCTCTTCCTGTTGTAACAGTCTTGCAAGTTCACCAGGCACTTCGCAATCATCTTCACCTTCGTCTTCGGCTAAGTTGATCGGATTTTCGAAGTCATAACCGGCAGTAGCAGAGTCGTTACCAGTGAGATCCAGAGTGGATTGAAACCTGTATGAGTGAGTGTGTGTGTAAATACAGCTGTTTTGCGATATGTAAAGAAAGGAAAAAAAAAAAGGAACGCAAAATTTGAAATGTGAAAAACGTCCAATGCTTTTATTCATGATATATGACAGTGACAAACAAAAGCCCTCATAAACAAAACCACGGTGCCCCGGGTAAGACACCGGGCCATATAGTTTCAAATTATTGTTTATTACAAATCAAAAACAAAGAAATTCATTACTGGGGAACAAAAGTTATGGGTGTAAAATCTTTAGCAGTCCAATTGGTCAATCCACCGTCGGTCGTCGGGTAGATCCAGCTATCGAACTCTGACTTTTCCATTTTATCTTCCTCTCCAATAGCATTCACTTCTGAGCGGGTGATGAGCACAGGAGGTCTTCCAATTCTCGCCTTGCGCACTGCTTTCTGAGCTTCTGTGGTGAAACCCAGCCCAAACTTGTTAGTCTTAGGAGTAAGATCAGGGAGCTTGCCCCAGTTTGCACATTCACCTTTTTCGATCACAGCCCGGGCGTCCTTTAAGGAGGCCATCTTCAAAGGAGAAACCTCTTCATCTGCTTCTGTTGCTGCCAAGGTTTGTGGTACTTCCTCAAAATGTTGAAAGGGGGTTTCAATGAACTCCCCATCCATTTCTACGTACCTGAAGGAGTTGAGGTGGCTAACCATGTACTCCTCTTCCCCTTGCACTGTTACGATCTTCCCCCTGACCGGGTACTTGAGCTTCTGATGCAATGTGGAGGTCACAGCTCCAGCCTTGTGGATCCACGGGCGACCCAGCAAACAAGAATAGGACGGATGGATGTCCATCACATAGAATTTTGAATCAAATACCTGTGACCCAACCCTGATTGGGATGTCCACCTCACCATGTACCATTCTTTTGGACCCGTCAAAGGCCCGGACAACAATGTGAGTTGGTTTGAGCTCTAGACCCTCATAATCCAGCCTATCCAGAGCCTTCTTGGGCAGCACGTTTAATGAAGAACCTGTGTCAACCAGCACATGAGCAAGAGTAGTGCCCCTGCATTCAATGGAGACATGCAGGGCATCATTATGGTTCTTCCCCTTTGCTGTCAGATCGGCATCAGAGAAACCCAGGCCATTATCAGCGGTTAGGTTGGCCACACAGTCGGTGAACTGGTCAGCAGACGTCTCTTGGGGTACGTGGGCTGTCTTTAAGAAAGCAATCAGAGCCTTTGCGTGGGCCTCTGAACACAGCAGCAGTGACAACATGGAGATTTTAGAGGGGGTGTGCCTCAGCTGTTCTACAATGTTGAAATCACTTTTCTTTATTATCTTGAGGATTTCTTCCATTTCCTGCTTGGAAGCCTCAACAATGGTCTTTGGTGCCTCCGTCCTGGCAGGCATATCAGCAGCAATTCCCTTGCCCCGAGTATCAGATGACTCAGTAGCAGGGGTGGATACTTGGTCAGGGGGAGAAACAGGCACCCTGGCAGGTGTGAAGACCAAAGGCCTATGAATTACCGGAGGAGCAATGTCTGGCGAGAATAGTCTTCCACTACGAGTGACCTTAGCAGGCCCGGTGATGTTGGAGACACCAGTATCAATGTTGAACTCTTGTTTCACACCCAGAACATAAACATCCGCCCCATAGTGCCATGGGACAGCCTTATCAGATTTGTAGGGTATAGGCCCCGGAACAGTAATGGTGATGGGAGCACTCTTGTGAACTGGCAAAATTTGGACAGGCTTCTTTGAAGGAGCCTTGGAATGGTTGTTGAAGATGGTAACGATCGACACTTCTTCAACAGGAGCAGCAGGAACAACAGTCTTTCTGAACAAAATCTCTCTACTATCTATCAGGTTTTGGACGCCTGACTTCAGCAGAGAACAACCAGCAGGGGAAGCAACACATAGAGGGCAACCTTCGCTACATCCCGGAAATAAACCGGCTAGCAACAGGTTCCTCTTGACCGTCAGCAACGGAGTAGCAACATCATCCACCGAAGCTACATACAAATCCTCCTCAACGGCATTCACTCCATGCTGGGGCATGGGAGCAGTTACAACATTCGGCCTCTCGGGCGCCTCAAACTGTATTTCCTTTGCATCAATGAGGTCTTGAACCTTATTCTTTAGGGCCCAACAGTCATCTGTGTTATGCCCCGGGCTATCAGAGTGGTAAACACAGCGAGCATTTGGATTAAACTTGGGGGATGCAGTATTGGGAAACTTTGGAGCCTCCCTGACAGTCACTAAATTGGTGGATAGCAACTGTGGCAGGATCTGTGATAAGGTCATGCTTAAACGGGTAAACTCTCTCCGGGGTCTTTCAAACTTTTGAGGATTAGTTGGCCGAGGAGCGGCAGCAGGTTTGGCAATCATTACCGCACTGACAGATTGGTGGCGTTCAGGTCGCTCTGTTCTCCGGGAGCTATATACATCACTAGCCTCCTTTTTGAAGGGTTTCTTTTCAGTACTGGAGGAGGCAACTTTCTGTATCTTCCCCGATTTTATACCGGCCTCGATCCTTTCACCAGTCAGGATCAGATCAGTGAACCCAACAGAGGAATTACCAATGAGATGATTGAAAAATGGACCAGATAGGGTCCCCAAAAACATATCTACCAGCTCCCGGTCCGTCAATGGTGGCTGCACCCTGCCAGCCAGGTCTCTCCATTTCTGGGCGTACTCCTTAAAGCCTTCACCCGACCCTAGCGACATACCCTGGAGCTGGGTACGCGTAGGAGCGAGGTCGGAATTATATTGATACTGCTTGTAAAAAGCAGTGGCCAGATCCTCCCAGTTACGAATGCTGATTCCATCCAGCTGATAGAACCATTCGAGGTGAGTCCCTGAAAGACTCTCCTGGAAGAAGTGGATCCAAAGGTTCTTGTCTGCTGTGTAAGGCTGGATCTTCCTTACATAAGAACGGAGGTGCATCTTGGGACAGGAAGCCCCGTCATACTTCACAAAGGCAGATGCCTTGAACTTGTGTGGGATCACCACCCCAGTAGATAACCCCAAGTCTCCGAAATCCAGTCCAGGCACCCGCTGAACTTCCATAGCCTTTAATCTGTCTTCCAGCTGCTTGTACCGGTCTTCAGCAGGAGGGTACTGTTCGTCGTTGAAGTCTGTTTCAATATCAGAGCCCACAGGAGTAGGGACCTCCCTTTCTTGGTGACTACCTTCCCCTACAGATGGGGTAGCCCTTTCAGCCTCAATCTGTAAAGTGTTCCCGAGTCTGCGCCCAGTGTTAAATAGCACAGTCCTCCTCTTCTTCTTAGTCTTCTTTAGAAGCATGGTCTTCAACTCTTGTTGACCCTGAGCCAAGCCCTTGATCAGCTCCTGAAATTGGGCGTTCTGCGCCTGAAATTGGGCGTTCTGCGCCTGAAGAGCCTTGATAGATGCCTCGGTTGATGATTCAGGGTTCATGATGCTGAAATAAACAGCGAAGAACAGTAAACAACCTGAAAAGAAAAGTACCTGTGATGCACATGATGAATGATATGTGTTTATGCAATGCATTCAAGAGTTCGAAAATTCAAATTTGTTGTAGACCAAAAGGAACACACGTTATTATTAAGAAAATCATTGTTTAATACATCAAAGCCTCATGGGCAAAAGTACAAAAAATCAAATCAATCCCAAAATATGCTGCGCATCCTCTTTGGAGCTATGTAAGTGTTGAGGTTCCTTTCCTCATGCAACAGGCGGGTGAGCTCCAAGACCTTCTTTTCACTGGCACGCAGACTAGTCTCAAGAGAATTCCGCTCTTCCTTAAGCTGGATCCAGCTCTTCTGCATCTCTTCCCAGGATGTGGGCATATCAGGGTGCTGAATAACGTGAGACACTTCTCCTTCCAAGGCAGGCTCTTTGATTACTGGAAGCATGTGAGGATAAGGCATTACTAACTTCTGAGAGCGGGCTCGTACCCACTTGAGGTAAGGCTCCAAAGGGATGGAGTTCCTGTGCCCCAGTGTCTTGCTGTCTATCCTACTAGGCATCCTCCAGGCTCTGATAAATCTCTGGCGAAGTCCTTGAGTATCGTTGTCGAAGTCAAAAACTATGTCAGGAATTAACATGTCATGAGGACCATCCCTCCGAGCATAACCAAATTGTCTCCAAGCCAGGCATGGGCTATAAGTAATACCCCCTCTGGTTCCAATTAAAGGAACATTAGGATACTCCCCGCAACGATCAATGATAGTGACATCTTCTCTGGACCTAGGGCACCAATGTATATCTGCATGTGTAAGAGTCATCAACCGTTGTGACCATCTCAAACCCCGCTCATTCTTCAAGACCGATTGTGGAAGGTGCGAAATAAACCACTTTCCCAGGAGAGGAGTGCAACACATAAGGACACCTCTTTTTCTCATGGTTCGAGTGTAACATGAGTGAAGGATGTCCCCCAGCAACGTAGGTATAGGATTCCTGGACATGAAGATCTGGACAGCACTGATATCAATGAGCTGATCTGGGTTAGGGAACAACACCAAACCATAAACAAGGAGGGCCACAACCTCTTCAAAAGCTTGCAAGTCCAGGGAGTTCCAACATTCATAGGCCTTTTCAAACAGAAACCTGGCTAAGAACCCTTTGATACCACTTCTAACTTCCCAATGTCCCTTGAGGTCAGATGACTGTAGGTGCAAGGCTTTAGCAATCTCTTCAAGCTTAGGTTCCTTTTCTGTACCGTTGAAGGGTAGCTGATCAAGGATAGGGATCTTCAGGAGCCGGGAGAACTCCTCCAATGTGGGTACCAACTGATAATCCAAGAAGGTGAAACAGTGATGCAGAGGGTCAAAGAATTGGAACAAGACCTTTATCATATCTTCCTCAATGTTGGTGTTGACCAAGCTGATGAGGCTTCCATGCCTTTCACTGAATGAAGAGTTCTCGGGAATCCTGGATATAAGCTCCTTAAGCTGAGGAGGGATCCTTACAAGACTGATTTGAATTGTCTTTCTACGAACAGTTTCCATGTCCTACAAAACAAGAACAAAGATGAAAATTCGAACCCCTGAAATGGTTAGTTAATGCATATGATGTTGGATGATGTCATGACGCTATGATTAAACACACCCCAGATATGTACAAAGACAAACATGTAAGGCACACAAGACAAGCCCTTAAGGTTTAAGGCCAGCATGGGGTCTGGGTAGTACCCTCTTGAAGTTGGTGAGTTCAACCTGTCCTAATCAAAGTAACCGGGTTCTAAAGTTCCCAATATCACGGGATTGCTTTCATTGTTCATCGTTTCGATTTAGCCACTGAACTGGCGACCGAAATATTCCAGGAAAGCAACCCTCAATTGAGTGTAGTATCGAGTATCAACCAACCTCGGACTGCACCAAAGTCAGTTATCTCACTACCCTAAAGAGGCCAAGATGGTTCAATTAAGGTTCCTAAGGTCTGTTGATGCTTCATGACACCACATGGAGGCCCCGTACTCTCCTTGACTGAACTCAAGGGTTACCGGTACACACCAAAGTGCCACATCAACGTAGCAGACTGCTTCAACCATGTCGGTATACCCCGCACAGTTCCCTCACAGCCTTGTTGCTACTTTCTAAGAAGGTATCCCCATATCCGGGTTAGGATCTATAGAACTCCCAAGCAATCCACAATTTAAAGCACACAAGGAAAACAATTGAAAACACAGTTATGAACTAGCCCTAAGGTATACCTCACTTTAAGTTTATTCCCCAGCAGAGTCGCCAGTTCTGTGATCGGTGGATCTGGAACTGACTGTTTAACGCTGGTTCGCGAAATGTCGCGGAAGCAAGAGTCGCCACCGTCTTTTATTTTCTCCAAATGGAAAGGACAAAAGCACAGAAAAATTCCTTATAGAGATTGCTCTCGGTTCGGGAGGTAGGTTATAGAAAGGGAAGGTGTTAGCGCCCTTTCTATCCATGGTTATCCATGGGCTCTTAGGTACTTGCTCAATGTGTTTTCAAAAAGGTTTGTTTGCTTTTCAATTGTGGGTTTAAAAAGTTTCTTTGAAAAAATTTCAGTTCGACTCGTACGTCAGAGTGTTTGAAAAATTATTTTGAAAGCTTTTGAAAAGTGTCGGTGTGAAAAGTATGTTTTGATTTTGTTTTGAAGAGAGCAAGTATCTACGAGAACCTACCTACCCTAAGGAATTCGTCTGTGTAAATGTCCTTTAAAGTAGTGCCATCCCACCATTGAGAGGTAGGTAGCACCACCGTTGGAGATGTTCGGGTCAATTCGAGTTTGTAGGGACATGGTGATCACCAGAGCAATGGGAAGACACCTTAGAAGCTACCCTCATGCCAGGTTCCCGGATCATGAGGACTTACTAAGACATCCTCTACTCGACGATCACCTTTCGAAAGGCAAGGCAACAGTGAGGCGTACCCTAGGGGTGGTGTGTGCGAATTGTGTGTCGTTTTCATTTGCATTTGTCTTTTGTCGTGCTAAAGTGATCTACGCTTGATTTTATTTTTAAGGCCATTCATTCTTGCATGCTTATTTAACAGTTAATATTTGCGGGAAAGTAAATCTAAGCTATTACAAATGGCGCGGGTCCACATCGCCAAAATTAAACCGGACCCGATTTAGCGGAAAGTAAATAAAGCGAAGTAAAATAAAAGTGCGAAAAGTAAAAATTGTTACAAGGCTTTGGGACATGTACATAATTATGATAAACGACATAAAATAAAGGTGCGAAATAAAATGATTAAAACAATGGGCGTTGGACCCTTTTATAACAAATTAAAGTTAATAAGGAATTAAAAATTAAGATTAAAAAAGAATGTTTTTTTTGGTATTTTGTGTTTTTTAAGATTTAGAAGGAGAAATTAATTAAAATTAAAAAGGAAGCGTCAAACCCTAATTCTAATGTTTTTTAAGTTTATTGTGAAAAAGATTGAATTTTTAACCTAATTTAAATCTAAGTTTTTTATATACATTTAAAAATAAAATAAATAAATAATAATATTGTGATAAAAAAAAGGAAAATTTAAAAGGAATAGAAATTATTAATTAACCTAATTCTATATTTTTTTTGGATTTTTATTAAAAGGAATTAAAGTTAAAAACCTAATCAAACTAAATAATTTACATATTAACTTATTTTAAAAAAATAATTAAAATAAAATAATTATTAACTTTTTATCTTTTTCTGAATTTATGATGTTTTTTGTATTTTGTTAAAAAATGATTAATTAAATAAACAGTAATTAAAATAAAAATAACAATTAAAACAAGAATAAAAAATAAATAAGAAAAATTAAATAGTAAAGGCAAACCAGGGGGGGGGGGGGTAGCCCCAATATGGAGGTATTGATGGTAAAGCCTGGCCCAATTCTGAAGCCTCCTTTGACCTTTTTTGCATAGCGTGTGGGTGTGTTGACTTGAGAGTAGCGTGTTCCTCCATCCTCAGCCTTGTGATTGTGGACGTTGGGCACGTGTATGGCTTGATGGTGAGGGAATATGGTGTTTTTCACTATGAGCGCTGCATGGAATGAGGCATAGAAAAATAACATGAGAAATATGTGAGACCTGGGGTTTGAACCCAGGTCATGAGAGTCACAAGCGTGTATACCTGCCAGCTGAGCCACTTAATCAATCTGATATATAATATACAAACGAATATTAAAAAGAGAAAATAACGCATTAGTGGAATTTTGGCGCGAGCTTTTGAATCAACCAATCCTCGCTTGACACGGTATCATCGTCCCCATTCCCTGAAACATAAAGAACGAAGGCCATGGTTTTCCAAGTGTGGTGTTAGGCTGCCTTTGGAAAAATAGCGATTAGCGCTATAGTGTGTATAAATTGATCGCGACGATTGGTTCATGTCCGTCTCAACACACTGAATTCAATGGCCATGGTCTGAAGCTTTGATTTTTCTTATTTGCAAAAGCCCTAAATCAAGCTCTGAAAAACCCTAGAATATGAACATGGTAATATCGCATATATGGCATAAAAACGAAATTAATCATATCAGTTAGCTTGGAAATTTGACAAGGAACATGAATGTATAATCAAAATGCAATGGGGATGTCTAAAATTGAAAACACGATCAACACTTTCTTGCTGTACAGGGAGGGTTCTATGTACCAATTCTTCGCGTATTGATGGATGTTAGGGATTGCAATGTGATCAGGAAGGCTTGAGGAAACTATTAGCAAAACTTTTATGCCTTGAATCCACCTCTAATAGTGATTTCAGAATTCAATTTTCAAGTCAAAATTCCAAGTTTTCAATGAGCTTTTGAGCGCAGCCTTTTGTCTGTTGTGGTTAGGGTTTGACTTAGCACTTATGAGGGAAGAGAATTAGCTTGTTAGTTGGCCTTGATTCATGCCCATGAGAGAACTAGTCCTAGGGTTTTCACCATTAACCAATTTTCCCTTTTTTTAAGCAAACCAAGACTTGGTGTGCAATTTAACCCTAGCATGAGTTTTTGAGCTGGCCCATGATATATGGAAGTTGTCCAAATTCAAATGACACTATTCCATTGGTTTTTGAATTTTATTTGAATTTTTAAAGATTTAAAATGAATTAAATTATCAAAAATTAAATAAAATAGAAAAATCAATGTTTGATCTTGAAACTAATCATGGGACACGTGTGTGGCATGACAAGGCTGAATCAAGTGGAAGAAAGTGGGCCCTTTTGTCAAAAATTGAAGTTTCAAGGATAGTTGACTTTTGCCATTTCACAAAAATTTCCCAACTTCTACAAGGCATAACTTGCTCAATTTTTAAGCTTTTCTCATGTTCTTGGACATTTTGGAAAGGTCTTTGAGTCCTTTAACCAATTCCTTTGGTCCCATGTCATTTTGATTTTCCAATCTCAAGTTATGGCCTTTGACTTAAAGTCCCTTTTTGTTGACTTTTGAAAATGACCTATAATGTTGAAATTGATAACTTTTTGTGAGAGCATTTCTTGGACTTGAGGTATGAAGATGAGTTGTAGGAAATGTCTTTATCTTCAAAATGAGCTTTGGATGGGATTTTTCTGATAATCCATGTGAAAGTTATGCTCTGGTCAATTTCAGTTGACTTTTTCAACTGTCCAAATATAACAACTTTTGCATCTTTGATGATTTCTGAGCCAAATTTTGAGAATCATGATCAAGCATTGATCAAATGATGTTTGTGGCTTCAAAATGATAAGTTGACCAAAAATTTGAACTTTTGACTGTCAAATGACCATTTTGCCCCTACAGTTGACTGTAGTGCAATTTAGGGTTTTGACTGTGCAATTTTGAGCTGAATGCCTTGAAACTTGATATGAGGATTCTTGACCATCTTTGTAAGCATATGAGACTTGATAGGGCCTTTGAAAACTTCATTTTCTTGATCAGAACCCAAACCCTAATTTTGACTGTATGGGAGACTGTTGCACTGCACAACCCTTGGGGAATTTTATAGCTTGGCTTGGCAATTTCTTGAGGAATATGGGAGGGCAAATTTTGGGGTATAACAACTTGTAATCTTTCTTCATCATCAAGTTTCTTCCACATGAAAAATCCTTGGAACTTTTGAAGTGATTTGTTAATAACTCTTTGAAGAGAAGGATGTCTTTGTAATCACTCAAAAATACCAAAATATGAGCAAGATATGCTTCTTTGAAGTTCAAAACCCTAGCTCCTAGATCAAGAAAATGCTTTGAGGAACTTTGACAATTTTGAACAACCTTCTTGTACCAACATTCTTGATTTGTAAATGTAAGTTATTGAGGATGATAATGAGGACTCATAGCCACCAAAACCACTTCCATATATTGATAATTGAGATAAATATGCACTTGTGATCAATGGGAACAAGACCTTGTCCAATCACGACAACTTCTTCCATCAACCCCTTGTTCTTTTTTAATCAATTTGATAACTTGGAAATATGGTGAACCAAAATAACCTTTCCATGTCATCCCTTCCAAAACAAATTCAATGGTGAGGTTTGAACTTCTCAAGCTTTATTGACTAGGGTATGGAAATAAACTCATGAACCCATGGAGCAACTTGTTGAATCTCATTGCCTTTACCTACATGAGTAACAAGCAAGACAAACCAACATTTAATTTTATTAATTAAAAGAAGAAAACAAGACAACAAATATTCATGATCACAAAAGAACACAAGTCAAGGTTCTTGGTGATTCCTCAAAGAGCAAAGCTAAATATAGGGAGGGGAACCAAGAATCCTAATGTGATCTTGTTGTGATGGAATCAACATGGTATGATGAGGGCATCTTAGGGGCAAAAATTGGGGTACAACAGCTACCCTTATTTAAGTTTCTTTTATCTGGAGATACGAAGGTTGAAAATTTTCATGTCGACGCGATCGAAGATACTTAAATATAAAAAAACCCTATTTTTGGCCATAAGATGCCATGCAATGCTTATGAGCATGAATGCATATGAACGGAACCAAGGTGACGTAAAACACCACTGGGGATGTAGAAAAGAAAATACCAAAACAAAAGAGAAACCCGACCAGGAAAATAAATCACAGGTGGATCAAAAGACCTGTCTTAAAGGATGGTAAAAAGTCAAAGGATACACCAACTTTTACTGAAGGCAAAACTACCAATATTCACTGAAGGTAGAAAGAGGAAAGAAATAACAACATTGACGTTTGTGATCGGTGGATCTGGAACTGACTGTTTAACGCTGGTTCGCGAAATGTCGCGGAAGCAAGAGTCGCCACCGTCTTTTATTTTCTCCAAATGGAAAGGACAAAAGCACAGAAAAATTCCTTATAGAGATTGCTCTCGGTTCGGGAGGTAGGTTATAGAAAGGGAAAGTGTTAGCATCCTTTCTATCCATGGTTATCCATGGGCTCTTAGATACTTGCTCACTTGTGTTTTCAAAATTGGATTGTTTGCTTTTCAACTGTGGGTTTTAAAAAGTTTCTTTGAAAATTCCAGTTCGACTCTTGTATCGGTCCTCAAGAGTGTTTGAAAAATTGCTTTCGAAAGCTTTTTGAAAAGGTGTCGGTGTGAAAAGAGTTTTGATTTGTTTTTGAAATTAGAGCAAGTATCTAGAGTCGTCTACCTACCCTAAGGAATTCGTCTGTGTAAATGTCCTTTAAAGTAGTGCCATCCCACCATTGAGAGGTAGGTAGCACCACCGTTGGAGGTGTTCGGGTCAATTCGAGGTTCGGGACATGGTGATCACCAGAGCAATGGGAAGACACCTTAGAAGCTACCCTCATGCCAGGTTCCCAGATCATGAGGACTTACTAAGACATCCTCTACTCGACGACCACCTTTCGAGGCAAGGCAACAGTGAGGCGTACCCTAGGGGTGGTGTGTGAATTGTGTGTCATTTTCAGTTTATTGTTTATCTTGTCATGCATTGGTGATCTACGCTTTGATTTTATTTTTGGGCATTCATTCTTTCATGTTATTGTTTAACAGTTAAAGGTGCGGGAATTTAAAGTGAGGAAAAGATAAAAGGTCCTACGCTATTACAAAGGCGCAGGTCTACAACGCCAAATTAGTCCAGACCCGATTTAAAATAAAGTGCAGAAAATAAATGTCTAATAGCTATTACATGGCTTTGGAACAAGTACATTATATTCACAAAAGAAATAAATAAAACGCGCGAACAAAAACATAATCGAATGCGAGGGCGTTGAACCCTTTGAAGGAATTTAAAATAATTAAGTTAAAATAATTAAATTAAATAAAAAGGAAGAACTTATTTTTTATGTTTTTGTATTTATGACATTAAAGAAAAAATTAAATTAATTAAAAGTCAAATAACTTAATTCTAATTCGAATTGTTTTTAATTTATTAAAGAAAATGCATTAAAGTTAAAACCTAGAATTAAAACTAAATTAATTATGAAATTTATTTACAAAATTAATGGTTGATGACAAAATATTTAATTAATTAAAAAAAAGGGTAAAAAAGTGTTAAAGATCTATTTTTATTATTTTTGGTTTAATGTGAAAAAAAGAATTAAATTATAACCTAAAATTAAATCTAAATTAATTATGGGATTTATTTATAAAATTAATATTGAAATAAAATATTTATTATTTTTATCTTTTCTGATTTTTTTGGTATTTTTATATTTTGAAAATATTAAATTAAAGCATTTAAAAAAAATTAATCAAAACAAAGAAAAGAGAAGAATATATAAAAAAAGGGTAAAAAAGAAAGCAAACTAGAGGGGTGCAGCCCAAGTAATTCTGGCCCATTAGCATGGTTCGTTGACTTTTCCAGGCAAGGTGCTGGAGCGTTGACCTGGACTACCATGTGCCTTGGATCTGGACCTTTGATTTGATCACCCTGGCTTTGTGAATGGTCTGATTTTGAGAGTGTATCGTGTGCTTCAGCATGGAACCTGTATGGGAAGATCAATTGAAAAAAATATATTGAGAATACTGAAGACCTGGGGCTCGAACCCAGGTCATGTGCCTTGCCCATCCTTACGCTTGCCAACTGTGCCAACTAACGCGTTTGATTAATAAGCAACTAACAATCATTATAAGAATAAAACAAAAGGTTAGTGGATCCACACGCGAAAATTCAAACCAGCTTATCACATTTTGCCACGACTTCGTCTTCTTCAGGTTCCTGAAAACATAAAAGAACAGGCAACGGTTTTCATGACGTTCTCTTAGACCGTTTTTGGGAAAATAGCGATTAGGCCTATAGTGTTCATAAATTGAGCGCGAGTGTTGGTTTCTATTCGTCCAAACACGTTGAATCCACTGGCCTTGGTCCCAACCTCCAATTTTGCCTTATTTCAAAAGCCCTAATTCTAAGGTTGAAGAACCCTAAATATCAACAATGGCATAATCGCGTGTATAGCTCAAAAACACAATTGAATACATGGGTTAGCTTCAGAATCAAATGAGGAATAAGAATCAATAATTGAGATGCCATAAAAATGCATAGATTTCAAAGTACGATTATGAATTTTCCATGAAATATCTTGAATGCTGTATACCAATTCCTTGCGTTTTGATGGTTGTTTTTGATTGGAATATGTCCAGTGACCTTCAAGGAAGTTAATGGAACAAGAATTATGTCTTGAATCGCCCTGGAAGTGAACTTTCAGTTTTGACTTTTTTAGAGAAGATTTCAAGTTCTTTTGATGCCTTTTTGCGCAGCTCTGTGTGTCCTTGCACTAGGGTTGTATTCAGGCTTTTGTATTGAGCCCATTAGGTCAAGAAAAATCAATCAAATCCATTGCATTCATTGATTTTGGAAATTTGATTTTCTAAGATTTTTTCAATCTTTTTTTTCATGTGTTTTTGGTGAAAATCATCTCCAATCTCTCCAAATCTTTCCTTATCTGCATATACACGAAATCTTGAGGCTAAAACATGTATAAAAAGATTTGTTAGGTTAAGTTAAATATTTTTCACATATTTAATTGATTTAAGTGAATTATTATAAATAAAAATTCAAATAAATAAATAAAAAATGAGAAAATACTTCCCTTTGGGCCAAGTGGTCGTGCACATGCCATGGATGATGAATTATGGAGGAAAAATGGGCCCATTAGCAATTTTAGGTCATTTGAATCAATGTTGACTTTTCAAAATATCCAAAAATTTCCCAACTTCTACAAGGCTTAACTTGCTCAATTTTTAAGATTTTCTCATGTTCTTGGACATTTTGGAAAGGTCTTTGAGTCCTCTAACCAATGTCTTTGGTCCCATGTCATTTTGATTTACCAATCTCAAGTTATGGCCTTTGACTTAAAGTACCTTTTTGTTGACTTTTGAAAATGACCTATAATGTTGAAATTGATAACTTTTTGTGAGAGCATTTCTTGGACTTGAAGTATGAAGATTAGTTGTAGGAAATGTCTTTCTCTTCAAAATGAGCTTTGGATGGAATTTTTCTGATAATCCATGTGAAAGTTATGCCCTGGTCAATTTCAGTTGACTTTTTCAGTTGTCCAAATAAGGAAACTTTTGCATCTTGATGATTTTTGAGCCAAACTTTGAGAATCATGATCAAGCATTGATCAAATGATGTTTGTGGCTTCAAAATGATATGTTGACCAAAAATTTGAACTTTTGACTGTCAAATGACCATTTTGCCCCTACAATTGACTGTAGTGCAATTAGGGTTTTGACTGTGCAATTTTGTGCTGAAAGCCTTGAAACTTGATATGAGGATACTTGACCATATTTGTAGGCATGTGAGACTTGATTGGACCTTTGGGAAACTTCATTTTCTTGATCAGAACAAAACCCTAATCTTGACTGTATAGGAGATCTTTGACTGTGCAACTCTTAGGGAATTTTGAAGCATGTCTTGGTAAATCTTTGAAAAATATGGGAGGGCAAATTTTGGGGTACAACAGTTGCCCTTGTTCAATCTTCTTAGACCTGAGGATGCAGATTGGCTGACGTGCCTTTCGTAATCCGAGGGTAGAAGATGATTGAACACTAGAGTGCCCAGAAATTTGCGCTCACATAGTAGCAGTGATGATGGAATGGGCTTATAGATACCATCTGGATGTTGATCGCGTAAGAGATTCCTTAGCGAGAACCTGCATACCTGCAAAAGAAAAAAGAGTACCTGACACGTTGCAGGAGCTGGTTTTCAGATGCTTTGTATAAATGTGTCCTGACTGGTTATAGGAGCTGAGTCTGGATCTTCAAAAGGTGATGAATGAACCAGGGGTGTTCACTACCTTAGCATGAACGGTAAGAGAACCTTGGGTGACTTTAACCTCAACAATGTTCGTTGAGAAAATCTTGGTGGGAATTACCATCTTCGCAGTATCGGGAAGAGAACCAATAAGCAATTATAATCTGAAAGGGAATTACCTCACTCACCGTCGGAGAGGGAACTCTAGGAAATTATAATCTGAAAAGGAATTATCACCTCACTCACCGTCGGAGAGGGAACTATCTGAAAAGGACTTATCACCTCACTCACCGTCGGAGAGGGAACCATTAGGGAAGGAATTATCACCTCACTCACCGTCGGAGAGGGAACCATAGGAGATTATCACCTCACTCACCGTCGGAGAGGGAACCATCTGAAAAGGAATTATCGCCTCACTCACCGTCGGAGAGGGAACCATCTGAAAAGGAATTATCACCTCACTCACCGTCGGAGAGGGAACCATAGGAGATTATCACCTCACTCACCGTCGGAGAGGGAACCATCTGAAAAGGAATTATCACCTCACTCACCGTCGGAGAGGGAACCATCTGAAAAGGAATTATCACCTCACTCACCGTCGGAGAGGGAACCATAGGAGATTATCGCCTCACTCACCGTCGGAGAGGGAACCATCTGAAAAGGAATTATCACCTCACTCACCGTCGGAGAGGGAACCATCTGAAAAGGAATTATCACCTCACTCACCATCGGAGAGGGAACCATAGGAGATTATCACCTCACTCACCGTCGGAGAGGGAACCATAGGAGATTATCATCTCAAAGAAAAACCTAAAATGGAAATCTCATGCACCGTCGGAGAGAGAACCAATAGGAACTTATAATCTGGAGTAACTTCTACCGAGTCTTTATCAGAAAAATCTGTTGGGAGTCGATTTAGCTGGACTGGAGAAGGCCTGGGACTGGATAAGAAATCTTCAAAGTCGATTAACTGAACCGGTCTAGGTCTTGAAATATGATTGAGACTTTCAACTGCATCTTTTCTGAAAGGTAAAGGTCAGTCATATGCAATGCATGATATGGATCAAGCAATGATGTTCTCAACATAAATGAGATTTGTATGATATAATGCGTCTATGCATGCTATAATGATGTATGTGATATTTTATAGATGTATGTTTTTGTCTAGGAAAGTAAATCCTTGACGGGTGCCGGGAAGTCACTCCTGGGCTGATATTGAAGTATTGATTTTGCTTCCGCTGGGGATGATAACTGCAAGAATACCGGTAGGAGAAGATGACTTCGTTGCGGAATAAACTTGGCAAATGGAAGATTCTGCGGGGAGAAAAATACTCTAGCGACCATGCTGGGGAGTGATACTCTGTGGGGGAGAGATATGCC
Source organism: Vicia faba (assembly GCA_948472305.1). Classification (NCBI taxonomy): domain Eukaryota; kingdom Viridiplantae; phylum Streptophyta; class Magnoliopsida; order Fabales; family Fabaceae; genus Vicia; species Vicia faba. Next base: position 86,078 of record CATIWC010001830.1, on the reverse strand, counting down.
CTTGCTGAATTGTTGATGATAACTTGCTGGGGATACCCTTGTTGTTGGAAGTATTGATAGACTTCGCTGGGGGTAAAGAGATTTCGTCGGGGACGCTCTTTCCGTGGCTTTTGGCTGAGGATAACCCAGTTATATCATATTAAGGAAATAACTCTTTAAATAAAGCCGGACGACGCGTTCGTGCTCTGCTAGGGGATAAGCTTCCAGAATATACTGGGGATAAGCTTACTGCTTGGGGAGATAGATTCCAACCTTCCTGGGGAACTGGATTGGACTTTCCTGGGGAAGTTTTGATATGTTGGGGAAAGTGATTCCTTTGAATGTTGACATGCCGCCGGGGAACAATCTTTAGACCAAGACTGCCGGGGATACTTGTTATGAGAATATGTATATTGCTGCTGGGGAATGTTGAGATCTGCGGGGGATACCCAATTTCCTTAAGGTTTGATAATATAGCTTGGGGAGAGTGCACTGACTTGCTGGCTCACTCTCTGGGGAATTAAGATGTGCTGGTTATGTTCTTTAGCTGAACCTACCATGATACCTTGGAGGACAGAACAATTAGATTGCTTTAGACCATCCGTTATTGCCCCTGTTTCTATGGGGGAGGCACCTGTGAAGGTGTTTGACGACCGCCGTTTGACAAATCCTCTTCCGGTAGGCAAGTGACGAGATATCGGGACATAGTCGTACGCTTTGATCCCTAATTTTTGCCTGGACCGCCCTTTCGGGTTTTCAGTCCACCGGGATACCCATTTTTGCCCAAGCCGCCTTTTCAGGTTTTCGACTTACCGGGTGTACAGATTTTTTTTCATTTCATCCCTTATTTTGCCCGAACCCTTTTGGTTCGCCAGGGAGCCCTTATTTTTGCCTAGGTATGTCAACCTAGCGGGTCTTTGATGATGCGTAGTATTTTTTTCGACTACGTCCATGCTCTCAGAATGTAGGGAATTGCCCTTGTTAGGAGTGTTTTGCCATGCCACCACAAGGGATTTGATCAGGCAAGATTCGTTGTTGGAATGCCTCAAGTGACTTAGGCGGAGATTTGCCCCAGGCTATTTGGCCTTTGAGAGATTCTCCGAATCTTGATTGGATTGCCCCAGATGATGGACCATGGTCATGCCATGCCCCTTGATTGGAGATACTCTTGTTCCTTAGACTTTCATTGTGCGAATTTCCCTGCTGTTCAAACAAAAAAGTCATATACAAACAAAGTTATGTTAAAAATGCAAAGCTTATGTCTGTCTTGAAGATTTTGAAAATGCATCTTTTTTCATAAAACAAATTAATGTTTGTAAAACATGATGTCAACTCCGTATTTACCGTAGGCCTTAAGGAGTCAGGATACCTTTCGTAACAGTACGCTTTCGAACTAACCCATGCTTCAGCTAGGACTTTTAAGGGTTATAACGTGGCCTGGTTCACGGTTTAAGAAACAAAGGATAAAGGCTCAAATTTTTTGTACCCACCCGCTCTTCGTGATGTTCTTCAATCCTAAACTCAGCTGATCGTGCGTTAGACCTTATTTGAGTTTTTGCTCTGATGGTTCAGATATTGATGATTTATTCTGAATAGGCAGTCGTTTTTTGTTTTTGTTGAGGGTTTGTAGGACCTCTTTCTTCTTTGATTTTGTTATCCCTATTTTTTTTTTGCCTGAGCTGCTTCCTTTTTTGGAATTACCGTCAGCGGGATGCCCCAGTTTCGTAAGTCCCCTTCGTAGGTTTTGACTTATTGGGTTCTTATTTTGAAAGATAATGACTGCCTGTCTTGACGATTATAGGGAACCATCACTTTCTTTTTTGCTTTGTAAGGACCTCTTTGGTGCCATTTGTTATGCATTTGGATCAAACTGAGAGACTACCCTGCTCCAGGTTATGATTAAGGGTTTTGATTTTCGAAAATAAAAACTCCTACTTCTTTGGCTCGGATGGGTTGACGAGGGATTATCATCCTTATAACTCCAGTGTTTAGGGATTGAAACAATGCATGTACCTCATCAGCGGGGTCTGTTCAAAAGCATACTGTAATGATTGCGGTATCGTTTTCGTCATCCTCCCTCAAGAGGCTTAGAATTTTAGATCAAGAGTTGACATCAGACAAAATATGAAAATAATTTGCATAGAGTGAATACGAATATATTGATTCAAAATAGACATAAGCGATGCATTAATGGAATAACAATGTTTAACATGAATAAATGTTTGAACAAAAGAAAATTGCAACTTGAACATTCGAATGAACAAAAATTTCCTAGTCTCAGGGCTTGTCACTTCACATAGTGGATCCTGTAGGGATGGTAGAAGCACTCAGCCTGGCCCTCTTGGGTGAATTCCACAGCTCCTTCCTCAATCAGGTCCTGGATTTTATTCTTCAAAGTCCAACAATCCTCTGTAGCATGCCCCGGGCTGTCAGAATGATAAGCGCAGTGAGCGTTGGGGTCATATCTTGAAGGTGTCCTATTGGGATTCTTAGGAGGATCCTTTAGAGTTACCAAGTTCAACCTCAGCAGTTGTTGTAGGGCTTGAGGCAGCGACACGTTGAGCTTGGTGAATTGCCTTTTGGGCTTGTCTGGCTGAAGCTGGTGAGGTTGATACTGAATTGGTGATACTGGAGCCATATGAGGAACTTTCTCCCTGCCTCTTTGTCTTAAAGACGGTCGGACGATGGCTGGCTTTTTACCCTTAGATGTTTGCCCCAGTTGGTTACCCTGAAGTAGTTGGTTGACGAGAAACCGGAGCTCATCTTGTCTTTGAGCTAAACCTTGAATGGAATTCCTCTGCCCCAGCATTTGGGCTTTCATTGCATCCATCTCAGCTTGTAGGTGTTTCAACTTTCCATCCTCAGCACTGTTTTTGACAAAGGTCTCCCTGAGAAGGGTCCTTAGCTCTTCCTGTCCCTTGGATAGATTCAGGAGGATTTCCCCGAACCGAGTCTCTTGAGCAAGCAGGTCCTGGTTATCTGATTGGAAGGCCATTGCTGAAATAAACAACGAGAAAGGTAAGTGACCTGCAACAAAGATACCTGTTATGTAATGATGTGTATGACATGCATGCAATGTTTTCAAGGACCTCGCGGGGTAAACAAGAAAACTGTTAGAATTGGGATCCGGTAGCTTGATTGAAGGAACTTCATGTTGTTGAGAGTCCTTCTTCAAGGGTCAAAGGCTCACCATATCCAGTGGGTCATAGCCCCTGACTTTAGTCATCATGTCTGGTTTTGATTTCCAAACAACCTTGGTTAAGGGAACCTTCTTCAGGAGTCAAAGCTCACCATATCAAGTGGGTCATAGCCTCTGACAACCTTGGCTAGAGGAAAATAAATCCTCTTTGCCCCTTGCTGGGATAGTTGATTCACCATGACCTGCATCACAAGCCCTTGAGATCCTTGAAATGAGTTAGGATGTATGCAATGGTATGATGTTATGGTATGCATGGGGTAATGTGAGTAAACCCTGTTATGAGTCCCAATTAAGGACATAAACAAAACCTGCAAAAAACTAGTCTGCAAGAAACTCAGTACATTCTGTTATAAGCCCTAATTAAGGACTATAAACAAAACCTGCAAGAAACTCAATACACTCCGTTATGAGTCCTAATTAAGGACTATAAACAAAACCTGCAAGAAACTTAGTAAGCCCTGTCATGTGTCCCAATTAAGGACTAAAACAAAACCTGCAAGCAGTTCATGTGTCAGATAAAGCATGCAAGTAGTCAAGTACGAAGGCACACAAGTCACACAAGAGAGGCCCTTAGAGTTTAGGCCAGCATGAGGTCTAGGTATTACCCTCTTTCAGTTTGTTGGTTCATACCTGTCCTATCAAAGTAACCGGGTTCTTAGAGGATCCCAATATCATTGACTACCCTCAATCGGTCATAACTCCAGCATCACAATCTTTTCTTGCAGCCAGAACCATCACGAGAGTTTAGCCTCAATGGGCGTAGCATACTGCTACTGTTCTAATGGCCAAGTTGGGTCATTTAAGGTTCTAAGGTCTGTTGGTGCTTAATGGCTCCTTGGAAGACCCATATTCTCCCCGTTTCAACACGAGGGATATCGGTACAGACCAAGGCGCCACACCAACGTAGCCACTGCTTCACCCATGTCAGTATACGCCGGACAGGTCCCTCACAGCTTATGCTACCTAAACAGGGTATCCCCAGATCCGGGTTAGGATCTATGTAACTCCCATACAACCCACAATAATAAAGCACACAAATCAATACAATTGAAAACACAGTTATGAACTAGCCCTAAGGTACACCTCACTTTAAGTTTGGTCCCCAGCAGAGTCGCCAGTTCTGTGATCGGTGGATCTGGAACTGACTGTTTAACGCTGGTTCGCGAAATGTCGCGGAAGCAAGAGTCGCCACCGTCTTTTATTTTCTCCAAATGGAAAGGACAAAAGCACAGAAAAATTCCTTATAGAGATTGCTCTCGGTTCGGGAGGTAGGTTATAGAAAGGGAAGGTGTTAGCATCCTTTCTATCCATGGTTATCCATGGGCTCTTAGATACTTGCTCACTTGTGTTTTCAAAATTGGATTGTTTGCTTTTCAACTGTGGGTTTTAAAAAGTTTCTTTGAAAATTCCAGTTCGACTCTTGTATCGGTCCTCAAGAGTGTTTGAAAAATTGCTTTCGAAAGCTTTTTGAAAAGGTGTCGGTGTGAAAAGAGTTTTGATTTGTTTTTGAAATTAGAGCAAGTATCTAGAGTCGTCTACCTACCCTAAGGAATTCGTCTGTGTAAATGTCCTTTAAAGTTGTGCCATCCCACCATTGAGAGGTAGGTAGCACCACCGTTGGAGGTGTTCGGGTCAATTCGAGGTTCGGGACATGGTGATCACCAGAGCAATGGGAAGACACCTTAGAAGCTACCCTCATGCCAGGTTCCCGGATTATGAGGACTTACTAAGACATCCTCTACTCGACGATCACCTTTCGAGGCAAGGCAACAGTGAGGCGTACCCTAGGGGTGGTGTGTGAATTGTGTGTCATTTTCAGTTTATTGTTTATCTTGTCATGCATTGGTGATCTACGCTTTGATTTTATTTTTGGGCATTCATTCTTTCATGTTATTGTTTAACAGTTAAAGGTGCGGGAATTTAAAGTGCGGAAAAGATAAAAGGTCCTACGCTATTACAAAGGCGCGGGTCTACAACGCCAAATTAGTCCAGACCCGATTTAAAATAAAGTGCAGAAAATAAATGTCTAATAGCTATTACATGGCTTTGGAACAAGTACATTATATTCACAAAAGAAATAAATAAAACGCGCGAACAAAAACATAATCGAATGCGAGGGCGTTGAACCCTTTGAAGGAATTTAAAATAATTAAATTAAATAAAAAGGAAGAACTTATTTTTTATGTTTTTGTATTTATGACATTAAAGAAAAAATTAAATTAATTAAAAGTCAAATAACTTAATTCTAATTCTAATTGTTTTTAATTTATTAAAGAAAATGCATTAAAGTTAAAACCTAGAATTAAAACTAAATTAATTATGAAATTTATTTACAAAATTAATGGTTGATGACAAAATATTTAATTAATTAAAAAAAAGGGTAAAAAAGTGTTAAAGATCTATTTTTATTATTTTTGGTTTATTGTGAAAAAAAGAATTAAATTATAACCTAAAATTAAATCTAAATTAATTATGGGATTTATTTATAAAATTAATATTGAAATAAAATATTTATTATTTTTATCTTTTCTGATTTTTTTGGTATTTTTATATTTTGAAAATATTAAATTAAAGCATTTAAAAAAAATTAATCAAAACAAAGAAAAGAGAAGAATATATAAAAAAAGGGTAAAAAAGAAAGCAAACTAGAGGGGTGCAGCCCAAGTAATTCTGGCCCATTAGCATGGTTCGTTGACTTTTCCAGGCAAGGTGCTGGAGCGTTGACCTGGACTACCATGTGCCTTGGATCTGGACCTTTGATTTGATCACCCTGGCTTTGTGAATGGTCTGATTTTGAGAGTGTATCGTGTGCTTCAGCATGGAACCTGTATGGGAAGATCAATTGAAAAAATATATTGAGAATACTGAAGACCTGGGGCTCGAACCCAGGTCATGTGCCTTGCCCATCCTTACGCTTGCCAACTGTGCCAACTAACGCGTTTGATTAATAAGCAACTAACAATCATTATAAGAATAAAACAAAAGGTTAGTGGATCCACGCGCGAAAATTCAAACCAGCTTATCACGTTTTGCCACGACTTCGTCTTCTTCAGGTTCCTGAAAACATAAAAGAACAGGAAACGGTTTTCATGACGTTCTCTTAGGCCGTTTTTGGGAAAATAACGATTAGGCCTATAGTGTTCATAAATTGAGCGCGAGTGTTGGTTTCTATTCGTCCAAACACGTTGAATCCACTGGCCTTGGTCTCAGCCTCCAATTTTGCCTTATTTCAAAAGCCCTAATTCTAAGGTTGAAGAACCCTAAATATCAACAATGGCATAATCGCGTGTATAGCTCAAAAACACAATTGAATACATGGGTTAGCTTCAGAATCAAATGAGGAATAAGAATCAATAATTGAGATGCCATAAAAATGCATAGATTTCAAAGTACGATTATGAATTTTCCATGAAATATCTTGAATGCTGTATACCAATTCCTTGCGTTTTGATGGTTGTTTTTGATTGGAATATGTCCAGTGACCTTCAAGGAAGCTAATGGAACAAGAATTATGTCTTGAATCGCCCTGGAAGTGAACTTTCAGTTTTGACTTTTTTAGAGAAGATTTCAAGTTCTTTTGATGCCTTTTTGCACAGCTCTGTGTGTCCTTGCACTAGGGTTGTATTCAGGCTTTTGTATTGAGTCCATTAGGTCAAGAAAAATCAATCAAATCCATTGCATTCATTGATTTTGGAAATTTGATTTTCTAAGATTTTTTCAATCTTTTTTTTCATGTGTTTTTGGTGCAAATCATCTCCAATCTCTCCAAATCTTTCCTTATCTGCATATACACGAAATCTTGAGGCTAAAACATGTATAAAAAGATTTGTTAGGTTAAGTTAAATATTTTTCACATATTTAATTGATTTAAGTGAATTATTATAAATAAAAATTCAAATAAATAAATAAAAAATGAGAAAATACTTCCCTTTGGGCCAAGTGGTCGTGCACATGCCATGGATGATGAATTATGGAGGAAAAATGGGCCCATTAGCAATTTTAGGTCATTTGAATCAATGTTGACTTTTCAAAATATCCAAAAATTTCCCAACTTCTACAAGGCATAACTTGCTCAATTTTTAAGCTTTTCTCATGTTCTTGGACATTTTGGAAAGGTCTTTGAGTCCTCTAACCAATGTCTTTGGTACCATGTTATTTTGATTTACCAATCTCAAGTTATGGCCTTTGACTTAAAGTCCCTTTTTGTTGACTTTTGAAAATGACCTATAATGTTGAAATTGATAACTTTTTGTGAGAGCATTTATTGGACTTGAAGTATGAAGATGAGTTGTAGGAAATGTCTTTCTCTTCAAAATGAGCTTTGGATGGAATTTTTCTGATAATCCATGTGAAAGTTATGCCTTGGTCAATTTCAGTTGACTTTTTCAACTGTCCAAATAAGGAAACTTTTGCATCTTGATGATTTTTGAGCCAAACTTTGAGAATCATGATCAAGCATTGATCAAATGATGTTTGTGGCTTCAAAATGATATGTTGACCAAAAATTTGAACTTTTGACTGTCAAATGACCATTTTGCCCCTACAGTTGACTGTAGTGCAATTAGGGTTTTGACTGTGCAATTTTGTGCTGAAAGCCTTGAAACTTGATATGAGGATACTTGACCATATTTGTAGGCATGTGATACTTGATTGGACCTTTGGGAAACTTCATTTTCTTGATCAGAACAAAACCCTAATCTTGACTGTATAGGAGATCTTTGACTGTGCAACTCTTAGGGAATTTTGAAGCATGTCTTGGCAAATCTTTTAAAAATATGGGAGGGCAAATTTTGGGGTACAACAACGTTCACTGAAGGTGAGCTACAAACATTCACTGAAGGTAGAGAGAAAATATATCATAGCACCGCCGTTCACTAACGATGAACTACCAACGTTCACTGAAGGTAGCAAAAAGATAACAATCACCAACTTTCACTGAAGGTGACCTACCAACTTTCACTAAAGGTAGAGAGATAATATATCTTAACACCGCCGTTCACTGACGATGAACTACCAACATTCACTAAAGGTATCAAAAATATAACAATCAATAACTTCCACTGAAGGTGACCTACCAACTTTCACTAAAGGTAGAGAGATAAAATAAGTTTCTCCGAAATTCTGGCATTTCACCTAGAACGGGTCTCAACTTCTTCTTTAACCAAAGCATTCTGCCTGGAAAGGGTAATACATAAGCTGTCTCAAATAAAGAGACTACCACTTGTAAAAATTTCACAATGACCTGTCACTGCAATATTGAAAGTCTTGTCATCCACTGGGGTAATTTGAGCAACAGGCTACAAACTATTAACTCATAGAGAAGATAGCAAAAAAAACAGTTATGTCGACTTTTACAGGGTGTATAGGTTGCTCAAATAAAGAGACCTGCCACTTGCTGTGATGGAGGATTGTAAAAATGACACTTTAGGGATAACAATATGGCTTCCTGGGGAAAGAAATATGACTTCCTGGGCAGATGCCAATATATTTCTACTGAGGAGATAAAGTCTTCTCGTGCAAAATAAATGCACATTCTCAAACCATGGCTTGAATCCTACAGATATCATAAGTAATAATATTGTTGAGGATCAAAGATTCAAACCAGAAATAAACTGGGATGGAACAGTCAACCATAATACATCCTTTGAGAAATAAACTCAAGAGGGAAACCCAAATCATCCAGACAAAGAGTTGTTCAAGAAGGCTAAAGCAAAAATCTTCTACGAGGGATAACTCAGTGGGGAAATTGAAAGAATATACGCTATTTGCTTAAGGCCAACACTTTATTGGAGAGAGGACAACGTAACTCTACAAATAGGGTGATATGTCAACAAAATATTAACGAATGTGAATGAGCAATGATTTGCCAATTTTATCTATGCATGATGTATGTATGAATGTATGAGTGTTATCGTGCGTATGCTGACAAAACAAATATACAACACTGGGAGTAACCAGGCAAAACCATCTCGGGCACAATCAACACTCGGCTAAATTACATTCAGGATGAATAATCCGAGAAAAAGTAAGTGACAACTGAGGAAACAAAACCTACTGTCTAGTTTAACTTTACTGGGGAGAAACGTAATCCAGAAGTAAACAAAACATAGCGACCAAACAGTACAGATACAGAGATACAATATCTTTCTCCAGGCTTTACCAGGTGTAGCACTCAGACTTCAGTGGGAAATCAAATATTTTCAATAGTAATGCTTCTACTGGGGATTTTGAAAAATCAATTTCAAGTAGAGCAGACAGTCATCAAATCATCAAAACATTCAATGGGGAATTCATGACCATTTTGAAAGAGGAAACACACAAACTTTGTTAAGGCGTATAATGTCCTATCATCAAGCCATTAACTGGGGATTTCGCGATGACTTTACTGGGGAGGTTAACACCACATTCTCAAAGGGAAAACCAATATACATTCTTCACTAGAGAAACCGGAGACCTGCGTTCTTCAAGAGTAGTTATTGTACCAACTTCTCTGGGTAGAAAGAACCTCTATTAAACAAACGAAAACCTTTACTGGAGGAATCTGGGATTGAATCTTCCTATCATGCAAACTTGGAAAAGAGGAGAAATGAACCACAACTTGATCGGGGACACTGGAGTCACAAACCCAATACAACGAGAATATCCTGAGAAAAACTTCCCCGGGAAACAAAACTTCTCAAAACAACTGGAGTCCGTCCATTCTTAGGATCACCACTTTTGTTTTCCTATTGCGTCATACATTTTAAAGTAACAGTAAATTGTAAATTCTTTTTGAAAATCAATTTTGTTATTTAATCTTTTTGCTTTGAAAGTTATTATCAATAATAAATGGAGTCTTTGCAAGCTAAATAAAATAAGAACTATAAAGAATTGGGTACAAACTCAAATTTCATTAATAGAATGGTAGCTTGTGAATGGCGAGACTCCATGGATGATTACAAAGTTCAGAAAATGGTGATATATAATGGAAAAGATACATTGAGATACAATGACCACTGTCCCCTCTAACAACTTTTGAAATCCTAAGCAGCAACTTCTGTTGAAGTATGATGAGGATCCAAGAAGATTGTTGCTCCAACGATCAAGTCTTGTCTAATGTAGTTACTTGCCAAGAAAGCCCCTAACTTTTGCCTAAGATGCCCTTGCGGGTTTTCAACTTTGCGGGAAATTTATTCTGTTTATGTTTCTAATTTTTGCCTAGACCTCCCTTTTGGGTTTTCGGCCTACCGAGACACACTTTTTTGCCTAAGCCGCCCTTTCGGGTTTTCAACTTAGCGAGATGTTCTTTTATTTCTTTTAGGCGAAGTATTTCTTGAATGCGTTAACATTCATGGGACGTGGGAACTCCTCTCCATCCATAGTTTCAAGAATTAATGCACCACCAGAGAAGGCTTTCTTGATAACATATGGGCCTTCAAAATTGGGAGTCCACTTTCCCCTAGAATCAGTGTTGAAAGACATGATCTTCCTGAGCACGAGGTCGCCTTCTATGAATTCACGAGGTTTGACCTTCTTATCAAAAGCTTTCTTCATTCTCTTATGATATAACTGTCCATGACACAAAGCTGTCGTTCTCTTTTCTTCGATCAAATTCAATTGGCCAAACATGTTCTGGACCCATTTAGCCCCTAACAACTTGGTTTCCATTATCACACGCAAAGAGGGGATCTCAACCTCGATTGGGAGCACAACTTCCATTCCATACACAAGGGAAAACGGGGTTGCTCATGTTGAAGTGTGGACAAATGTTAGATATCCATGCAAAGCAAAAGGGAGCATTTTATGCCAATCCTTATAAGTAACAACCATCTTCTGGATAGTTTTCTTGATATTCTTATTAGCAGCTTCAATGGCCCCATTCATCTTTGGCCTGTACAAAGAGGAATTATGATGGACAATCTTGAATTCTTCACACAGTTATATCATCATTTTATTGTTTAGATTCGAGCCATTGTCGGTGATAATTCTGCTCAGCACACCATATCGACATATGATATTATTCTTAATGAAGCACATAACCACCTACTTGGTAACATCAGCATATGAAGCAGCTTCCACCCATTTGGTGAAGTAATCAATTGCTACCAAGATGAAATAGTGTCCATTCGAAGCCTTGGGTTCTATCATCCCAATCATGTCAATACCCCACATAGAGAAAGGCCACGGGGAGGAAATCACATTAAGTAGTGCCGGAGGCACATGAATCTTGTCCGCATAAATCTGGCATTTATGGCACTTCTTTGCAAATTTATAACAATCAGATTCCATTGTCAGGCAATAGTAACCTTCCCTTAGCATCTTTTTAACCATTGAATTTCCATTGGCCTGAGTGCCAAATGAACCTTCATGAATCTCATGCATCAACATGTCTGCTTCGTGTCTATCCATGCATCTGAGCAAGACCATGTCATAATTTCTCTTATACAACACATTTTCATTGAAGAAGAAACTGCCATCCAAGGATAATGTCATCCATGTTTAAACTTAAGTGGGGTAACGAGGCTCCCCAGATCACCATTGAACGGATGGATAAACCATCTTACTGTCACGAGATCGATACTGAAGAGGTAGTGGACCAGCCTTGGTTCCATGAAGTTAAGAGGTATCTCGAGGCTCAAGAGTATCCGGAAGGAGCTTCAGTCAATGATAAGAAGTTCTTAAGGAGATTCTCTGCTAAGTTCTTCATCAGTAATGACATTCTCTATAAACGTAACCATGAATCTGTTTTTCTTCGTTGCGTAGACAAGGTTGAGGCAGAAAAGATCATGGCTGATCTACATGAAGGCACTTTTGGAACCCATTCCAGTGGGCATACGATGGCTAAGAAGATCCTACGGGAAGGGTATTACTGGTCTACCATGGAAGCAGATTGCTATCAGCATTCACGAACCTGTCATAAGTGTCAGATCTACTCTGACAAAGTGCATGTGCCTCCAGTTCCTCTAAATGTCCTTACGGCTCCATGGCCCTTCGCTATGTGGGGCATCTATATGATTGGAGAAATCAAGCCTACAACTTCTAATGGACATCGCTTCATCTTGGTGTCCATTGGCTATTTCACGAAGTGGGTTAAGGCAACTTCTTTCGCTTCTGTTACCAAGAATGTTGTGGCCCGTTTCATCAAACAAAATCTCATATGTCTGTACGATAACCTAGAGAGGATCATCACAAACAATGGTATAAATCTCAACAATACTATGATCACCGCGCTATGTGCGCAATTCAAGATCTAGCACCATAATTCTTCCCCTTACCAACCAAAGATGAATGGCGTTGTCGAAGCAGCAAATAAGAACATCAAAAAGATCATACAAAAAATGACAGTAACCTACAAGGACTGGCATGATATGCTACCATTCGCTCTCCACGGTTACCGTACCACAGCGCATACATAAACAGGGGAAACTCCCTTTTCCTTGGTATATGGCATGGAAGTTATTCTACCAATTGAAGTCCAAATACCTTCTTTAAGAATCATAAGGGATGCAGGGTTGAGTGAAGATGATTGGATCCAAACTCAACTTGAACAGTTGAACTTAATTGATGAGAAGAGGCTTACAGTTGTCTGTCATGGCCAGATGTACCAAAGACGTATGATCAAAGCTTTTAACAAAAATTTCAGACGTCAGGTATATCAGGTTGGTGACTTGGTAATCAAGCGTATCATATTGCCACAAGGTGATCCCATAGGCAAATGGACTCCTACATACGAAGGACCGTTTGTGATCAAAAGCATATTCTCTGGTGGAGCAATGATCTTAACCACTATCGATGGCGAGGACCTTTCACATCCTGTGAACGCAGGCATAGTCAAAAGATACTACGCATAAGAGACCCGCTAGGTTGACACACCTAGGCAAACACAAGGGCATCCCGGCAAACCAAAAAGGTTCAGGCAAAAATTAGGGATAAAACAAAAAAATCTGTACACCCGGCAAGTTGGAAACCCGAAAGGGCGACTTGGGCAAAAAAGGGTATCCCGGTGGACTGAAAACCCGAAAGGGCGGTCCAGGAAAAAGTTAGGGAATTAAAGCGTATGACTATGTCCCATAGGATCACCTTACAGACAACCTTCAGCATCGACTGACAAACTCAGCGTGTCTAATCAATCCAATCAACTTCGGACAAGGCAGCAAGTGGACAAGACGCTCAGACACACAGAGGCTATAGCAGAAGGGGAACCCAATGGGATTATTTCTCATAACTATCTTTTCTTTGTATCAAATTTTCATTTTTTCTATGACGACATTTCTCTTTCTAGAATGTTCGTCTAATTGTACAAAAATAATTATTCAAGTTAAATACAAAGATATCCCTTTGAAAGTGCAAACTATATATTTTTCCTTATTTATGTGTTTTGTTTACAAAAACGTCCAATGATTTATTTTTGAACATATGCATTTGAACGTAACTACTGTTTACAAATGAACAAAAAAAAGGAATAGAAAATAGAAAGACAATCACTAATGGCTTTAAGAAATAGGATAATGTCTTTAGACTATTCCATGAAATCCCCCACAGTGTGCAGCTTAATGATATCAAGCTCTCTCACATCCCAGACGGAACAAAACTTCCAGTTACCGCTCCTAAGATTCCCCAGTAAAGGTCGCCCAATTTCTCAGGATTCCCCAACAAGATTTCACAAGCAATACATGGTGTTTCCTTTACACAACATAGTTTATTTCTCTAACAAATGGAAACTCATCAACTCATCAGCACTTCAAAACATGAAGACTTACACTCTTTGTACCCAGCGGTACTCGAGGACTCATTTTCCCCAGCAACACTGCGGCATAACAATTAACATGTCCATACATCGCATCCATACATCATAAGATTGACAGCACAAATACATACGACACAATCTCATTTATTTTGAGAACATCATCACACCATGCATTTCATACATCATGACATTGCATGCAACTAATCTTTCATATTTTCAGGAAAGATCGATCAACAGAAAATTGTCATCAAATTTTCAACAAATCAATTACAAATCAATTCCCAAGAAAGGATTGGTCATCTGTCTATACAACAAATGTTTCTTTCATACTCCTGCCGGTTCAGTTTAAATATCTCAACAATTTATTCTGATTCTTTTCCCGTATCTGTCTTCTCTGGTTCATATAAATCTCTCAATGATTTGTTCTGATTCTTCTCCAGATCTCTGCCGGTTCAGATAAATCTCTCAACAATTTATTCAAATTCTTTCCCGCAGACGCTTTCTCTGGTTCAGATAAATCACACAAAGATTTACTCTGATTCTTTCAAGTTAAAGAATATTCAAGATCTCTTTTGGTTCAGTTTAAACCCCTCAACGGTTTATCCTGATACTTTCCAAAGGAACATTTCGGGTTCAGATAAATCTCTCAACGATTTATTCTGATTCTTTCTCGCAGACGCTTTCTCTTGTTCGGATAAATCGCACAAAGATTTACTCTGATTCTTTCCAGTTAAAGAATATTCTAGATCTCTTTTGGTTCAGTTTAAACCCCTCAACAGTTTATCCTGATACTTTCTAAAGGAACATTTTGGGTTCAGATAAATCTCTCAACAATTTATTCTGATTCTTTCCCGCATGCACTTTCTCTGGTTCAGATAAATCGCACAAAGATTTATTCTGATTCTTCCCAGTCAAATAACATACAAGACTTCTTCTGGCTCAGATAAGTCGCTCCAAAGATTTATTCTGATTCTTTTCCGGTTGAAATCAAGTTCAGACTTAGTCCATTCTCTGCCACCTTTGGATGGCATCTATAAGCCCATCTCTGGCAAATCTCCATCATTCCTCCAAATGGCATCTATAAGCCCATTCCCATTTTATCTTTAAGTGCAAATTTTTGGGCACTCTAGTGTCCAATCATCTTCCACCTTCAAGTCACGAATGGCAGACCCGCCAATCTAACTCTTCAGGTTTAAGAATATTGAACAGAGATAGCTGTTGTACCCCAAAATTTTCCCTCTCATTTATCAAATATTTTCTCACAAGATCTCCTTTGGTTCAAGATTGCACAAGGGTTGATCAGCTCAAGACACCTCCTTAAGCACTGATGATTGAAATTAGGGTTTGAGATTGCACAAGGATAATTGAAATTTTATTGCCTCATATGACTTTAATGGGTCATTATGGACCCCCAAGATTACACATGTCAAATTTCAAGCCTTGGATCATATTTTTGCTCAGTCAATTGAGCAGGTGACCTAAAAATCAACTGTATTTGGGAAAAAGTCAACTGTGGTTAATTTACAGTCAAACTTCATAATTTTTGATCCATATCAACATTATAAACTCATATGTATCATCTGATCAAGTTTGGACCATAATTCTTCAAGAAATTTGATCAAATCATCAAAAGGGCAAAATGGTCAAAATTAGGGTTTTGACTGAGAAAGGGCAATTTCTGATTTTTGACCTAGAAAATGGTTAATTGGTTTGAAGAATGATCTCAAGAGTTCAATTGCATCATTTTGACCTAATGATATGACTCAAAACATTGCTCAAGATCAATTGGATTGATAGTTGATTTCCAGTCAACTAATCAAAAGTCAACTATACACTGAAAAAGTCAAACTTTGACTTTTTGGTCAAAATCAAGTGTCAAAGATTACAATTCATCAAAATATGTCAAAATATGAAACTCGTTCATCAAGAAATCAAAAACTCAAGATTTCGTTTTGAAAAGTCAAAGTTTTCAAACTTAGAAATTTTTCTGTGTTGAAAACCTCATATTTTTCACAACTTTGAGCCAATTTTTCACCATGATGCAAGATGATTCAAAAGAAACTTTCAACATGAAAGTTGTAGATCTCCATGAGATCTACAATATTTCTTTACACAACTTCTACTAGAAATTCTTGGATCTCAAGTTATTAATCCATAAAGTTATGGTCTTGAAACTAAAACACTTAGTGAAATTTTGAACATTTTAGGTCAGGATTTTGACCTAACTTCTGACCTAAGTTTCACATAGTTCCATTTGGATTTTGCAAAATGGATTCAAAGAGGGGTTGTAGAGAACATTACAAGCTTTTCAAAATGTCCAAGAACTCCTTGAGATCATTTGTGAGTAAGTAGAATCGAAGGTCATAAGTTGGGGCTTCAAGTTGTTTTACAAGGCAAATTTTGTGATGAACAAAATTCAAATCTCAAACCTATGCTGCACAATCTTGCTTTGCAGGCCTCTAAACCTCAAGATCTCTCTATAATCATAATATTACACTTGATTTTGAGCTATTATTCACTTAATTCAAGCTTTGTCCAAGACAATTTTCCATTAATGGCACAAAGGCACCATTGCCATTTACATAAAGCAAGCTTTATGCAAAGTCAATTTGCATTGAGCTTTGCACTTATTCCTTCTGCACAAACTTCCTTTACAAAGTAAAATAAGCTTGTTTAAAGTTGGTAACCACTCTATATAGCCTTGTACTATGCATTGAAACCATGTTTATCAACCTTACTTCAAAAATAAGTCAAGAAGCCAAAACATGTTATCTTGTACTTCTGACCACCTCAAGTATCCAAACCTTTTCCATACATAAACACAAGTCATTTGCAAGAAAATACACGCATGCTCAAGCCCTGAAACCTCCTAAAACACAGAACCACCAAAAAACATCTCAAAACTTGCCATTTCTGAGTTTTGAATCCAATCTCCAAATTTTCTCGTTCGTTTCTTGGCCTTTTACTTTCAAAAGTTTCTAAATAACATACACAAACAATTCCAACACCCGCAACACAACTGTAACACCTCCATCATCATCCACCATTTTTAAACACAACACCTTACACCTTGACTTCTCCAGAACTCCTCAGCCGCTTTCAGCTCAAGCCAAGCATCACATTAACTTCCTGGGAACTTGAGGAAGCTAATCCAATCACTGGAACTCATCAAAAGCTGCTCAAACTCAAAATACGATACCCTTTTGCAAGGTGAGTTTTCTGACTTTTGAACTATTCATAAAAACATCATTAATGGTTTATTTGTGAATAAGAAATGTAGATATCATTGTCCTGAAGCTAACCATATCCTTAGATTTCATTATTGTTGCTTGAGTAGTTAGAATTTTGAATCTGAACCTCTGAAAATAACTAGGTCAGGATTTGGTACTATCAAAAATTCTCATTCATCTTTGATTTATAGTTTATGATATTTATATGGTTGGATTCGTATGAAAAAATGGAACAACTTTCATGTTTGTATTTTCCATTTTTGTTGAGAAATGGTGAAGTTACAGGTAGTCTGACTGGAGGTTGAAGATGAAGTGTGTTCAGGACTTGTTTTACATTATATATTTATCATTTTAGTTATATTAACGAATGTATAGCCACCCCAGTGGTAAGGCAGCGCGCTGGTAATCAAGAGGTCATGAGTTCGAACCTCAGCGTGCTGCCTTTTGTATTTTTTCCATATTTTTTGACATTTCTTTATTTTTGCAGTGCCTGGGCCTCCAAATGCTTCGGCCTTACTTTTTTTTGCTATGTTCTGACCCCCTGCCTTGCTGTTTACACTCATGTCCCATTTATTTTTCTTTTGTTATTTTATTTTCTTTCTTTTTTATTTTATTTTCATTTTACATTATCTTTACTATTATTTTTATTATTATCATTATTATTATTTTTATTAACAAAAAATCCAAAAATATTTATATTTTATTATTTTTTTTATTTAGTTTATTTTTTTCATAAAACTAAAAGAACAAAAACATTTTCTTTAATAAATTAATTTACCTTTTTTTAACACTTAGATAATTAGTCTTAACTATTATATTATATTATTTTTCTTGTAAATTAAAATCAATTTAGAATTTAGGACTTTTATTTAATTATTTTATTCACTAATTAAATTCACAAAAACCCTAAAAAAACTTTTACTAACTTAATCTTAATTTTCTTTTTTTAGTTAATTATTTTATTTTATTTAATTAGGTCAAAAAAAACCTTTTCATAAAAACCAAACAAAAATCACATTCCTTTTTACATTTCATATTCTTGTATTTTTATCTTTATTTTGTACATTTATTCAATATTCAATATGGTTGTAATAGATAATTAGATTTAGTTTTCTTGCAATTCCTCATTTGTAATTTGTACACCCCCTCCCCTAAATGATGTAATAGCGTAATAATTTTAATTTCCGCAATTTATTGCTTTATATACAAATTCTAGTAATTAGGGTTTGTATGGAAAGATTAAAATCAATACTTAGCAAACCCTAATCAAAGACAAATCAAGCATGTAAATTAATACACTTGCACACAAACACCCTTAGGGTAAATCCACTTGGTTGCCTTACAAAAATGACCATATTATGCATGTGGGGTATCTTAGCAAAAATAAGCAAAAAATACAAGATCATAGTCCCTCGATGACGCTATCCATGTTGCCTTTCAAAATGATTTTAGTCCCTAAAGAAAATGCTAAGATAACTTACAACATTGCTAATTATGGTTATACGATGACCCACGCCCGTCCTTTTACATCCAAAGATAGGGTTACTTACCAAATCAATGATAAGATAACAATGTCAAAGGAAAGAGGAAATGAATATGAAAGACTTTTGAGTAGGTAGAATGTTCCTAGTTGCTTGCTCAATTTCAAAACAAAAATATCCTTGTTATTTCAAAACAAACACCAACACTTTCAAAAACATCTTTCAAACTTGAAAACATTTTCAAAAGATCGACACTTTGTATACATTCTTACGAACGAGAATCATTACAAAGTTTGCCTAAACGATGACACCTTTTCAAAATACTTTCAAAAACCACACAAAACACATTTTCAAATAAAAGCAAGTGATCTAGCAAGTAACTAAGAGCCCATGGAAAACCATAGATGAAAAGGGTGCTAATACATTCCCTTTTCATAATCTACCCCCCGAACTCAAGAAAACATCTCAAAGGTCTTTCCTGTTCTTTTCAGCCTTTCCTTTTGGATAAAAGAAAAATCGGTGGTGACTCTTGCTAACCGCAACATTTACGATCAAACGTAAAACAACCAAGTCAGTTCTCCCACCGCCTTCCAACTGACAACCAACCAAGGACCCTCTTTCCCCCTTACTCACACATCGAATACCATTGGACTCAACATTATTTTCTCCCTCTTGAACACCATATTCCTCCTCGGTTACATTAGTTGCTTTCTCCCCACAATCTTCTATATAGTGACCAAACTTCCTACAATTGATACATAACTAATGTAATCCTTCAAATTCCACCTTATAGATTTTATCTGTAAGCATGAATATAACAAGTAGCATTTTTGATAAACCAACCTTCATACACAATCTCACATACTTGCCCCATTCTTGAAGAAGAGTGTTCTTGTCCACCTTCATTAATCTATCGACTATGTTACCAATGAATATAAGAACTTTTGCATCATAATATTAAAATGGGTAACTCTAAAAATCTCACCTAAACTGCCGCCTACTTAATTTGATCACTATCTGGATGAAAATTAAGGCTCCATTCTCTAATAGTTAGATAATGATCATATAGTAACAATGGCCATCTATTAAAGCATGATATTGATAAACTTTATATGAAAATGTCATAAGAATATAGTCGTTACTCAGATCTATAATATTGATAATGTCATTCCTCACCCACATTTGTTTCAAACGAGTTTCCAAGGCCTTGTATTCAAGTTTAACAATAACTCCTGATTTCCATGGTTTGGCTATCATTTCCTCTTCTTTTCACGAAAGTGTGAAAGTAGGATAATCATATTGATCCATCTTCATTTCTTCTATCTGTCATAGTACTATTATTCTGCCCATTTCCATTAGAATTTTCCATTATTGAATCCTTATAGGATTTTTTGGATGCACGAATTTATTATTCATTCCTCTCCATTTTAACCACATCTTCATACACTAAATACTAGTTCGAATCTTATTTGAAAACTTGATCAACGCCTTTGACTTTTTTAGAGTTGCGCTCCAAAAGATCTTATTCATCCAGCAAAATTCCATTATTTTCAACCACAAATCCTAACAAAAGACTTCCCATCATGCAAATCCTAACGCTCAAATATGCAAACCCTGTCAGGAAAAAACGTGTTATCTTTTCCTTAACTTTCTCATAATTATAACTAAATCTTTTAATTTACCATTTAAATTTGATTAAAATAGATGTACTATTGATGAAGCTAGTTAGATATGAATTTTAAAACTATATTTAAATATATACATTATAAATTTTCGTTAAAATTTATAAAAATAAAATTAATTAACTATTATTAATATATAATATATTTCTATATATTGAAAGATTAACAAATATTTAAAAATTAAATTATACAATACTATACTAAAAACAATCATCTTATATTAAATTCATTTTTCCTATTCATTAATAAAAATATTTGATTTGATTTTTTTTAAATTAAAAAAAAAAGATTATAAAAAGAGAAAGAGGAATACGCAGTATCTTTAAACTCTTAACCTAAATATTAGCAACAATAATAAAATCGTAAATACTGTTTAATGCTAATCCATCATCACTTAACACTTTAACACCTATCTATAAAAGTAAACAAATCTTTTACGAAACCCTAATCACAATAATTTGAACGTGGAAAAACTCTCTCTCTCTCTCTCTGAATTCTTGAATCGCAAAGTTAATTCAACTCACCGATCAACAATGTCAACCGAATTGAAACCCTCTAACCTTCATCCTCACTCCAAATCCGCTTTTTTTCAGTTACGTTGTTTTCACCGATCTTGAACTCTAGAATCTTGTTATTTTTTTATCATGTTCTTCTGTTTTTCGATAATCAATGTCTTTTTTCATGTAGTTTTATGTTATTTTTATCCTTTGTGGATCCACTAAGCATGTATGTAACTCGTGTTATTTTCAGAACAAGCAAAATGCAGAAGAATATAGCAAGCGAAAAAGGATATCAAGTATTGAAGACAGAGAATTATGAATATGTAACAGAAAGTAAACCGCCCAAAGACTCAAAGAAAAAGCCTTCAGTTTCTTTTGCTCAAAATCAAGATGAAAAGAAAGTGTTGAGGGAAAACAAATGCAAATCAAGCACAAAATCTAGAATGTGTTTTTGCTCACCAACAACTCATGAAGGCTCCTTCAGGTGTAGACTTCATCGAATCAATGCACCAAAGAAATCAGGAACGGAGAAGAAAACCAGTGTGAGTTGTTCCAAGTTTGCACATGGGATAGTTGAGTTTAAGCCTCAACTTTCAAGGTTTGGGAGAGTTGCTTCTGCTGAATTTGGATCACATGATAGCTTAATCCAACTTTCTAGGTTGGGTTCTTCTTAAGAAATTAGCTTTTTTGGATTAGTCTTTCGGTTGATCTCAATCATGGAAATAGTTAATGCTTGTAGCTTCAATAGATTCTGCATATAATTTTAACTTTTTGCTTTTTCTGTGTAAATGGTTGGTGAAATCTCTGCACTTTCACTCTTATTTGGATGGTGAAATGTTACATCTATTTTGATTTGTTCTTTGACTTTTAGTTAGAAGTGCTTCTACAAACACATTTTTTGTACTCCCGTTGTTTTCTTAGCTTTTGTCATTTTATTAAAGAAGTTATTATAAGCTTTTGCAAATTAGTTCTATGATGAATTCGATAAATATTTTGGAATCATAATATATATATATTTTTTTTAAACCGAATTTCTTCCATGTTTGATTCAGTGGTTAATATAGGTTTGAAATTGACATATTAATATAAAGGTTTTAAATAAGTGCCTTGATTTTGGTCGGTACAGGTACCACACAATACTGAATACACAATCGTTATAGTGTGAATTAATACACATATATTATATTAACCTATGTTAATATTGTTTTGTTGCAACCGTATCGATTGTTTTCAAAACTTTAAGTGTAAGTTAACCTATAAACTTAAATCATCAAAGTAAATTTGAAAATTTACAGTGAGTTATTAATTTACAAGGGGAAGTAATTTTTCAGATTTATTGAAGCAAAGAGACATGCTTTTAGATAGGAAATGCTGTGTTATTTAGATTTAGTGGGCATGCAAAATTTTCTATTTTAATAGGAAAAAAAAAATACAAAGATATAACTAAAGCGTGATTTAAAATTAAATTTACCTACTAAAATTAGTTTATAAAATTCTTGAGGATTCCCTTTCGCGTTATAAAGCAGTGCTGTTATGAAAATAGTATATATTTTTCCATTTGAATTTTTTTTTTAATAACTATGTATTAAATTTTTTTTCCCGTAAATAACTATGTTTCGAAAAAAATTACGCAAATAATCATATTTCAAATGACTCTCCAAAAGAGGAGTCATCTCACTTGGCGCCTATACCCATTATTTAAGGGGAGGCGCCATCTCACTTGGCGCCTAGGTGCTTAGGGCATGCCCTAAGCCAAGTGAGATGGCGCCTTAGTGCAATTCTAGGGCAAATTTCGCATTTTTTTTTCCAGTCCGGTGTGTTGCATATTGGATACAGGATCAACAAAATTGACTTTTTATTAAAAAAAATGATTACATCCACATGTATTACATTAAAAAAACAGATAAAAAAAACAGATAAATCAGTGATCCCCCGGAACCCGGTAATGACCCTCGGTTCCGCATCCCCGTCCTCGCCTTTCCCGTGTTGGGTGTCGTCGCGTTTCCTGTTGTGGCAGGGTCGATGGCCCAGCGAAGTCAATGCGTTCCGGATCCATGAAATCAGTCAGATCTCCATATCTAAAAGATCTGCTTTGGTACAGTCGGTTACCCATACCCTCAAAGTTTGGTCGTGTTGGCGGTGGGTGGGGTTCCATGGTGGGTCTGTAGCATTGATCGTCTGAGTACGGGGGGTAGAAAGGAAATGGATCTTAGGGTGTTTGGTATTGAGGATGTTGGGTGGTTTGGTGATACTGTGGTTGATGGTAAGTTGGGTCGGTTAGTTCGTAATCTTCCGACATTCCCAGATTAGGGCTAAGGCTGGATGTTGAGGGGCCCATATTGGGATATACGGAAGACTGGAATTGTGTGTGGGGTATGCGAGTGTGTTGGTATTGTGATTGATATTGCGGTTGGGTGTGAGGCATATGGGGGTATTGGTACTGAGGTGGTGATTGTGGTTGGTTGTGGGGCATTTGAGTGTAATTGTGTTGTGGTGGGGAATGTGGTTGGGTGTTTGCGGTTCTGTTTCGTCTGCGGGGTTGGTGGGAGGTTGATGTGTGTTAGGTTTGTTGTTGGGGAAACGAGGGTTGTGCCCATTGTGTTCGTGGGTCAACCAAATACCTTGGATGAGACACGTGCATTTCAGGGTTACTAACCGACCTATACCAAGATAAATATTGATCTGTGTGTCGCATATTACCATGATTTAGGAAAACCGGGAATTGCAAGACATATCGGTGACGCCTCTGCCACATCTTACACCATTCTGGAGCAAAGTCTTTCCAGTTGGTAAGACCCCACTGGGCGTCGACCCTTTTGAGATGCCACGGGGACAAACAAGTCGAATCACTTGGTATCTCTTGATGCATTCCGAACTGCATCTTCACACGATCGCTGTGGTGCATCTCCACAACATTGAACTGTATGATTGTAGTCTTGGCGCTCCAAATTGCTGCATCCTCGGGGTTTGGTTCATGGCCCAAACCCAAATATGGTCTCCAGACAAACTGCGAAAAAAATTAAATCAGGTTAATGAAAATGTAATATATAAATAATTTAAATGAAGAAAAGTTTAAAGGTACGACGTACATCATTCGGGCCTAGGTGATCCAACAGATTGCGGTATAGTGCGACATTGAATCTTGGATTCTTGCCGTAATCCATACCCCTCATGCAATACCTAAAGGAAATGAAAAACATTTTATTTTTAGCATATATTTGGTGAAGAGATGAATAGTAATAAATGATATAACTTGATGACTTACTTTGTTGCGTACGGGAAAACGAAAGTGTTGTTGTTGACGGGGTTTAAGGACTCCATCCTCGACCAACCCCAGGCTTGTAGTAAAAAAACGCAGCCATAAAATGTACATTTTTCCTTGACTGCAGTTTTGCACAAGGAACTGTATAGGTGGGCTAAAACTGCAGAACCCCAACTAGACTTTCTTGTTTTTTCAAAATCTCTAAGTAAATGTAAATACATAAAATTTACACTATTTCCCGTACTTTCGGGAAATAAAAAGGTTCCAAATAGTATCATTAGATAAGTTTTGGCTTTTACTACCCTGTCTTGCTCGGAGGAATTTTCGTTTAATTCCAAACTTGCATAATGATTTTTAAGCTCAGTGAGTAGTATACCCTGACCTCTCGCACCACCACCTTCAACCATATCCCTGCCCAACAATTCTTCACACTGAGAATTGGGTTGTTGAACCGACCCGTTAACGGCCTTACCGTTGATAGGGAGACCCAGTAACATGTACACATCCTCTAGCGTGACGGTACATTCACCTATTGGTAGGTGAAATGTATGGGTCTCTGGTCTCCACCTTTCCAACATTGCAAGAATGAACTTCGAATCAATTGTGCAGTTGGAGATCTTTATAACATGTCTGAAACCTGTGTATTCTAGATATGGTACGATAAATGGGTCGGGAGCCGGGTAGTTGTGAGACCGGATTCTGAATCTTTTGGTATCCTTAGTTAATAATGTAAAAGGTGTAAGATTAAGTAAGATGAACAAAGCATTACCTGAAGTATAAAAAATGTATAACCAAAATAGAAACTTACAAATGCGGCAATGTTGTCCCTTGTGCCTCTGTGAGAATCGTCCATTGTTAGAAGAGCCATTGTTGAAAATGCCTGAGATTATGAAAGACTTAGAAAGTGTAAGAGATTATGAAAGACTTCGTAGCAGAGAGTGAGACGATTGTGGGTGTGAGAGAAGTATGTTATGGTCTGTATTTATAGGCAAAAAATTTCCATAGAGTAGGTGAGGTGGTAGCTGGTGCATGCATGCATAAGAAGTGTCACTCTTGCAGAGTAGGTGCAGGCTAGGTGGCAGCCTAGGGAGTTACATATCTGCATGCATGTAACACGATTGGACATTAAGAGAGGCGCCATTGGACTTGGCGAAAGAGTACAAAAATGAAAGGTGTCGTCATCCCCATTGGCGAATAAGAGGTGTCATGGGTTGCAGAGTAGGCGCAGGCTAGGTGACAGCCTTTGGGATGCCATGCATGAATGTAAGTAACACTATTGGAGGTGATGGGAGGAGACTTACAAGTTACAGTGTAGGTGCAGAGTAGGCACAGGCTAGATGGCAGCCTAAGGGGTTACATATCTGCATGCATGTAACACGATTGGACATTAAGGGAGGCACCATTGGACTTGGCGAAAGAGTATAAAAATGAAAGGTGTCGCCATCCCCATTGGCGAATAAGAGGTGTCATGGGTTGCAGAGTAGGCGCATGCTAGGTGACAGCCTTTGGGATGCCATGCCTGAATGCATGTAACACTATTGGAGGTGATGGGAGGAGACTTACACGTTACAGTGTAGGTGCAGAGTAGGCGCAGGCTAGGTGGCAGCCTAGGGGGTTACATATCTGCATGCATGTAACACGATTGGACATTAAGGGAGGCGCCATTGGACTTGGCGAACGAGTACAAAAATGAAAGGTGTCGCCATCCCCATTGGCGAATAAGAGGTGTCATGGGTTGCAGAGTAGGCGCAGGCTAGGTGACAACCTTTGGGATGCCATGCCTGAATGCATGTAACACTATTGGCAGCCTTGGGGGTTACATCCTTACTTAATTCAAATTTAGTATGACCTATTTAGTCTTACATTTATCATAACACTGATTCACTTAATCTGTCAAACCTTCCAACCTTCAAACATTCATACAATCAAACCTTCAAACCTTCAAACAATCAAACATACAAACCTTCGAATAACTCATAAACTTCAAACATTCCAACCTTAAAACCTTACAACCTTCAAACGTTCATACAATCAAACCTTCAAACCTTTAAACAATCAAACATACAAACCTTCGAATAACTCATAAACTTCAAACATTCCAACCTTCAAACCTTCAAACCTTCAAACAACCCTACACAATGGCCTCTGCACCCCAATATGTCATCAATGCACATTTCAACGGTGAGACATACATTTGTCCCACCTCTGGGTTTTTGTTTAGAGACACAGACAACATCCAATTTCTTTTAAACGGGAAAGCCAATTTCTCGTACTTCAAAAAACGATTGGAGGCCAAACTTGGACGAGGCCCGGTGACACATATTTTATCAGAATCCAGTTTTTTTTGGAAATAACCAAATAATTTTTTATAAGGTTGAGGTTCAAGATGATGAGGATCTTCAGAATATGTTTTCCAGCCATGTGTATTCTGGGTACGACTCTATTGAGTTGTACATTATGCTGCGAGAGCCTCAGGTGACACAAGTGGTTGATCCTTTGGAGAACGAATAAGCTGAGGTAGATGCAGTTGATGAAGAAGAAGAAGATGACGAGTTAGAGTTTGATGAAATGGTGAATGATGATTCCGACGATGATGTCATACCTAGTATTCCTGCAAACGAGATCTACACACCACCTCCGCACATGACAAACTTCAACATGGGCGGAGATGAACCGTCTACTGATTTATTTTTCAATCCGTATATGCCGTCGGATGAAAACTTAAAAGAGAAGGACAGGTTTCGTAACAGAGAGGAATGCATCATAGCCATAAAAAATTTCCACATGCTCAACTCGGTCGATTTTAAGATGGACCGTGTCAACCCAGAAAGGTACAAGATCAAGTGTGTCCACCCTGACTGTATGTTCAAACTCACTGCATCATACAGATTAAGAGGTGATTTCTAGGTCATAGGTTCCATGACTACCCACACTTGTGTAAGTTCTACCCAATCACAGGACCACCGAAAACTTAATTACGATCTCATTTGTCAAGAAATCCTACCACTGGTCAGCAACGACCCATCTTTGAAGGTTAAAACCATCATCTCCCACATCACCACGGTTTTTAACTATACTTCGTCTTACCGTAAGGCGTGGTTAGCAAAGACTAAGGCGATTGAAAAGGTGTACGGAAACTGGGAGGAGTCATACCAAGAACTTCCTCGCTACCTGAATGCACTCAAGACTTATTCTCCAGGTACTGTTTACGTTCTAGAAACAGTGCCAGCATACGCCCAAGATGGTAGTCAACTAAACGGAAACGAAATATTCAATCGAGTGTTTTGGGCATTTCAACCTTGCATCACAGGGTTTGCCTCATGCAAACCAATTATACAAATTGATGGGACTTGGTTGTATGGGAAATACAAAGGCACGCTACTAATGGCAGTTGCCCAAGATGGCAACAATAACATTTTCCCAATTGCCTTTGCCCTAGTCGAGGGGGAGACCGGTGGTGCTTGGAGCTTTTTTTTGAAAAACCTACGAACACACGTGGCTCCTCAACCAGATCTCTATTTGATCTCGGACAAATATGCCTCCATTGAAAGTGCCTACAATAATCCTGCAAATGGTTGGCATGGCCCTCCTTCTACACATGTCTATTGCGTTAGGCATATCGTCCAGAATTTCACGAGGGAGATCAAGGACAAAACACTAAGGAAAGCGTTTATGAATACGGGATATGAATTGACACAACCCACATTCAAATATTACCTCAACGAGATCCGTTTGTCAAATCCGGAAGCCGGTAGGTGGATCGACAATATTCCGGTGGAAAAATGGACTAGGTCATACGACAATGGCCAAAGATAGGGGCACATGACAACGAATCTTATTGAATCGATGAATGGGGTATTCAAAGGCATACGAAACCTCCTGATCATTGCATTGGTAAAATCTACGTATTTTAGGATGGCTTCGTTGTTTGCCAAAAGAGGTGAAATGTGGAATGCGGTGTTGCAATCTGGACAACTATGGAGTGAAAGCTGCATGAAGTACATTAAGGCAGAAAGTGCCAAAGCCAACACTCATATGGTTATACGGTTTGACCGACACAGACACAATTTCATTGTGAAAGAAATAATCGACCACAACGAAGGCCTGCCAAGACAAGAATATAGGGTCATACTACCTTCTCGTTGGTGCGATTGTGGCAAGTTTCAAGCATTTCGTATGCCTTGCTCTCATGTCATTGCCGCTTGTGCTTATACCCATCAAGACGCGCTGCAACTTCTATCACACATTTACAAATCTGAAACGTTGCTCAACATTTACAACAACAGCTTTCCTTTGGTAGCAAAACCAGATTATTGGCCTGCATACGACGTCGAAATAGTGTGGCACAATGACCAAATGCGGAGGAACAAGAAGAGTCGTCCCAAAAGTAAGCGCATCATAACAGAAATGGACGAACTTGACAAGCTGGAAAGAAAGTGTGGTTTATGCCGTCAGGTCGGACACAATGGCAAAAATTGTCCGAATCGGGCGTCTGCCTCGACCACATAAAAATTGTAATACATAAAATCTTTCCTTAATTATGTTGTAAACATTATGGTTTTTCGTTAACAGTATTTGCTACAATAAATATTGTGCGTACAAGAAAAAAACGCGATATTCCGTCTACGAAATTACAACTGTTAAAACAATTTCATCTGACTCATGCATCATCAACATTACATCGCTGTCTGTTTTGACTTCCTCCAACCATACATTAGGTCTTCCTGTCGCATGTGAGGTTGTTGTTCGTCTTTGCTGGATCCTTCGAATTTTCCCCCTCCGCAATGTCTCCATCTAGCCATCGCATCAACTCCCGCTTCAGACGCTCCATGGAGTGAATGTGCCAGAATTTGATTTTCATCGCAGGTTTCGTGGCGGAGAAGATAACGTAACCATCTCTGGTAAAAATCATGGACGATGTCATGACGCAAATAACAAAGTAAAAAATAACAAAACAGTGGGAGAAAGTGTGAGAAATAACGAAGAAATGGACAAATTATTTATAAAAACAGCATTTACCCTAGTTTTGCCCTAGGAGCCAAGTGAGATGGCGCCTCCTCTCACTTTTAAAGTGCACGCGCCATCTCACTTGGCTAAAAGTGAGAGGAGGCGCCAAGTGAGATGGCGCCTAGGGAAAAACCCTAGGTGGAGACGCCAAATGAGATGGCTCCTCCTTTGGGGAGTCATCCGAAACATGGTTATTTGCGTAATTTTTTCCGAAACGTGGTTATTTGCGATTTTTTTAATACTTGATTATTGCAAAAAAAAATTCTTCCCATTTTACAATATTGAATTTATAAATTTTATTTTTAAATATAATATTATTATTTTTGTATAAGTATATCTTCTAACTTGTACTAGTGTCACTGTCAATTTAATATCACTTTTTTATAATATTTAATAATGAGATTAATTTGAATACAAAAGTTATTTTAAACTATCATTTAATTAGAATTAATTATTTAAACACATAAATATAAAATTAAAAATAAATTAAATAAATAATAATTAAACTATTTTAATAATTATTTTTTTATATTTTTTTCTTATATATCAAAATAAAATAATTTTAATTAGATGACCGTGTAAAATAGCTCTATTCTATTC
Source organism: Vicia faba (assembly GCA_948472305.1). NCBI lineage: Eukaryota > Viridiplantae > Streptophyta > Magnoliopsida > Fabales > Fabaceae > Vicia > Vicia faba. The sequence continues at coordinate 56,412 of CATIWC010001830.1, read as the reverse complement.
GGTGTATTCTAATTATCTCTTTAATAATATCTTGAATATAATAGTTTTAAATAGTATTATTTTAATAGTTTTTAATATTATTATACCAGTGTAATTATCAATTTAATAATATCTTAATAAAATACTTTTTTTTTGTTTTATAGTTTTTAATTTGTGTAAATTATTAAAATAATTTATATAATTAAAGTTCAATATTTAATCATGCTTTTGTCCATTTTAATGGAAACTTCACACCTTGGTTTTTCCATAGGAGTATGGTATCACGTGATTTTATTATGGATACAGACACACAAAAACTTATAACCTATGCATAGCTTCTAAGACAATAATATCAGAAATAAAAACTTTTGAGGAAGAACTTTGTTTCTAAATATTTAACTTCTGAACATGAATTATTTTTAACATCATTTCTTAATCTATGTCTAGTTAACCAAAAATTACAACACCAATTTCATCTCTCAAATAGACAAAGTCTTTAGTCTTGACAACTTTCGTAAGAACATCTCCAAGTTACTTTTGAGTGATGTAGTGTACAATTTCTAGCACTCCATTATGGACTTGATTCCTCAGAAAATAGAACTTCATATTAATGTACTTGCTTCTCCCATGCAGCACTGGATTCTTCACAAGGCTTACGGTAGATTTAATGTCTATCATCAATTTCACAGGCTTGCTCACCTTGATCTTCAGATCCTGCAACAAATTTATCAGCTAAATAACTTGACACTCAGACAAAGCACCTACAATGTATTCATCTTCACAAGTTGACAACACAACCACATGTTGCTTCTTGGAGCACCAAGAAATGGGACTTCCCAGATATTTGAAAAATATCCAGAAGTACTTCTTTTGTCAACTCTATCTCCACACCGATCACAGTTTGAATACCATATCAGCTCTATGTTAGATTTAACACCAGGAGGAAACAACACTTTATACCTCAAAGTCCCTTTAATGCACCTCAGTGTCTTGACAGCAACTTGGTAATGTGATCAGTTTGGTTTATTCATAAACCTACTTACTATTCCAACTGCATAACAAATGTCAGGTCTGGTGTTAGAGATATCTCAATGAGCCAACCAACTGTTTCAAAGTTGTGGCGTCTACATCTTCACCCTCAACATCAGAATCTAGTTTGTGATTCGTCTCAATAGGTGTGATTGCTTGCAATTTGTTAGCTCAAATCTCCTCAAAATTTCAAGTTCACACTTCAGCTGATGCAAAATTATACCCTTCTCAAAGTACAAAATCTTCATTCTTAGAAAAAATACCATATTTCCTATATCAACCATCTCAAACTCATTCATCAGCACCTTATTGAACTTGACTATCTCATCTGAACAACTTTCAGTTAGCAATATATCATTAACATAGAGACACACGAGAATCATATTGCTTTAAGTAGTATGTTGAACATAAACATCATACTCCATCTCACAATTTCTGAGTCCTTGAAGCTTGAAATATGTATCAATTTTCAGATTACAAGCTTTAGTAGCTGGTTTCTGTAACACCCTTCTAGAACCCCACAATTTTCACAAATATTTTTAATAAATAAATAAACGTAAAACAACAACAAGGATATCACATCTTCACATAAGCATCATTTCACAAATAATCTTGCCTCGTAACATGAGTTTCCAAACAAAACACTTAAATGTAATCTTTAGTATCACAACTAATTTATTTCGAACTTCACAGCAGAATTAATGAGTCTCAAACTTCTTTATGAAATAATCCCAATATCATTAAAGGTAGTTCAAAATATTAATAAAATCATCATACTTGTTTATAACATCACGATTCAAAACATGGCAAAAGTCATAAAGATAATACAAAATCTCAAGATAGATAAATCACTCATGGTTCACAACCAATCAATCTCAACCCTGACGTTACATATCAGAGCAAGACTCCCTTTATTCAACAAAAAGCAACTAAACGCACCCCGAAGCTATCCTCACGCTTCTACGAATTATTCGTGATCACATGCGCATTACTCACGTGGAGGCAACATTCAAACAGAAAGGGTGAGTAAATCATAATCGTTATAAAATACATAAGGAATAAATATAGTAGTTATGACATAACAACAAGAAACCACACATCATTACATCCTCATGTTATACTCACACCATCATATACTCATATTGAACACATCACTATATCGTCATGTCGGCACATATCATCAAACATCACAATTAGCATCACATCATCATTATCATGTAATCAATAATTATACAATATCGTATCTAATGCAAATGCACTTCATTAGACTCATGCATGTGGTACCAAAATTTCACTAATGACTCAGTCATCGTTATCTCCAAAGATCCCCACCAATAGGATCGGTTCCCGCTTGGAACCAGAGTACTTCACAAAATTTCACCCAATCCATACTATAATATTGAGGCCATCACTGGACCATATCGTCTTATATACATCACTGGATCAATATCTTGTAAACATCACTGAACAAAAGTCCTACAATATGCCATAAATGCATAATGCACAACAACATATAAACACAGCCACAACTAGTCAACACACATCATCATCCATGAATTCATCACAACATCATCATATCATCATAATAAACAAAACATCATCATAACATCACCATATCATCATAATAAACAAAACATCATCATATCATCATAATAAACAAAGCATCATTATAATCCAACACGGGAAACCTAACTTCATCCTAACTTAGGTACTGGTAATATACGTCCTATTACTCGTTTTATACCATCTAAGTGAAGTTCATTTCATTATCTATCCAACTCTTCAAATGAAACCTCAAAGCGAATTCTAAAACTCAAGTTATGACCTTTTGAAAACTCCTTCACAATCCTTCAATTTTGGACACCATCACCCGACGACACCACTTCATCGTCTGGCGACACACCCTTCGTGCCTTGCGTCGCCCAACAATTCTTGGAGCGACGCACTCCAGTAACATCCATCTTTTTTGTCCCTCATCGCCTCTTGGCTCGCCCAGCAACGACCAAGCGCGTCACCGTTGCCCGACGACGGTACTCTATCGCCTGGCGATCCTGCACGAACATGGTTTTCTTGTTGTGATTTCCTGCATAAAACTAGTCCCAATACTTGTGATTTTGACACATTATAGGCCCTAAAAAATCATATAATCATATGGTTTTTATCAAATATCAGCAATCCAGTATATTCTACATTATGGGTATAAATTATTCACAATCCAAGGCCACAAAACATCATCTATTTCATCAAATCATCTCATATTCATCATAACCAAAACCCACCAAAAACTTACAACTATCTAAGCCTTAAATCAATTATAATAACCAAGATAAACACCTCCTATGTTAGATTTCCTAGCAGCAAACCTTTCACTCCACGTTCTACCAAAAACCCCTTTGTGTTCTTGTGCCCTAACTCTCTTTCTCCACAGCGTCTGCTCTTCCAATATTTTTCACGATCGATTCAAAAAGCAATATTCTCCTTATTCCTTGTTTTAACCTTAGGACCCCTAATAATGAACTTCCCATTATATACCCTCACTTAAGTCTTCCCTAATTACCACATTGCCCTTATTTTCTCTACACCACTCTTCATTCTATTTATTTAATGAATAATAATTTTAAACAATTAAAACTAATTATCCAAAATTACTAAAATACTTTATCATCTCTTAATTCACAACTATCCCATCACATATCACATAAAACATCGTATTAACCATCATATTCATTTCAACATCGCATACCTCATATTCATCGAAACATCACAAATCATCACAAGGACACACATAAAAACACCAAAACATTGTATATAACAAATACTTCACATTTACTCATATATACATGCTAAATTAATTAAATAAATAATTAATATAGAATTTGTGGTGTTACAACTCTTCCCCACTTAAAAGAATTTTCACCCTCGAAAATTACTTGATGGAAACAACATCGGATAAGACTCTTTCATTTGATTCTCGCATTCCCAAGTCCAAATTTCACTGGTTGGTCCACCCCATAATGCCTTCACTAAGGAGATTTCGTTTCCACACAATTGCTTCATTTCCCAGTCTTCTATTCGTAATGGTAATGCTTCAACAATCAAGTTATCTCTCACATGTACATCATCCATTTGTATCACATGCGAAGGATTCAAAATATACTTTCTTAATTGAGACACATGAAATACATCATGTATATTCACGAGTAATGGAGGTAAAGTAACTCAATAAGCCACTTCACCTATCTTCTCTGATATTTTATAAGAGCCAACAAAATGCAGCATGAGCTTCCTCGACTTTAAAGCTCTACCAACACCAGTCACTGGAGTAACCCTAAATAATACATGATCATCTTTTTGAAATTCGATATCCTTCCTCTTCTTATCATGGTAACTCTTCTGACGACTTTGATAAGCTTTTATCTTCTCTTGGATCATCTTTATCTTTGCAGTTGTCTCTTGCACAACCTCAGGTATGAGCACAACACTCTCGCTTGACTCATACCAAAACAATGAGTCTTATACCTCCTACCATACAACACTTCGTATGGTGCTATTCCAATAATATAATGGAAACTATTATTGTATGTAAACTCAATTAACGACAAGTGGCTGTCCCAAGCACCTTCTTGTTCCAACACACAATCTCTCAACAAATCCTCTTTGAATTTTTTTGGATTTTGGCTATAAGTGTTGTATAAAAAATAGATGGTGTAGATGAGAAAAGAAGTATTTTTTTACCATTTTTGCACCCGCCGCGGTTGTGAACCTGTAGTGCCTACGTACCATCTTTCATGCAATAGGGGATTAGGGTACTCGTAGTTCTCCTTTAAAAATTTTAAAACACATGTGTGTTGGTTAATTTTAAGAGACGAGACATCATCGTCATAACCGAGTAGAAGAACTTACTTACTACCCATGATCATGAGAAAAGAGAATTTGCATCATCTCAAAGTGGAGGATATAACTTGGATTTTAAAATCAACAAAGCCTCACTCAACATCCACGTGGAAAATATCTCACTTCACTACATATCATAGAAGTATAGTAGCTTGCATCACTACAAGAATCGACAAGAGTATAATCTTTTGACAAAAGAGTTTTAAAGTAAAAAGTCAAAGTGGCAAAAAAATGGTTTGAATGAGGTTGATTGACTTTTAGTCTTCTAAAAAATGTCAAAGTATGATTAAGTTGGTTAAAGTTTAATTAAGAAAATATTTTTGAAAATGCACGGACCTAAGTCCAAGTTTATTATGAAAGCGGTTCAAGTTAGAAAACAAGAATAATTTTGAAAAGGAGGGAGAAGATTTTTAAAGTTAAAGAAGATAGGAGGAGATAAAGGTACTATCCTAAAGCATAAGGTAAAAGTTAGGGAAAATAACCGTCTAACCAACAAGAAGCCAACACTTGACATAAAGAGTCAATGTATAATTCCCATCCTTTTGATTGAAACCAAGTAAGTAAAGATACTAAACCTCTGAGAAACTGATGTGTAAATTTCGCAAGTGCACAAAAATATCGAAGTAATATAAAAGATTGTCGAACCACAGAGACCAATGTCAACCTACTGTAATCTATCGCTACTTTGTAAAGCTAAGGCTAATGAATAATTGGATTTTTGGGGGAAATTAAAGTAAAGGAAAAATAAATCAAACTAAGGGAATAATAATAATAATAAAACGGTCGGTATGTAATATAGTGAAACTAAGTGGATTTAATCGAACCTAAGCATATAAAGATGTTTAACTTAGATGGTTCTGTAGAAATTATCAGTTTAAAAACCCTCAACTCACACTTTCATAGTCTTATCTCGGATTATACCCCTAAAGCCCTATGCCTGCTCTCGCTAGCCCATAAGTGTTTAGAAAATACTCTTTGAAAACTTAATAAAATCTAATTCGTTTTAAAGCGCTCTCGCTGTATTTAAATCAAATGCCTAACTTTAGCTATCCGGTTAAAACCTCACACTCTCGTGGTCTTGATCGTAACCTATTCTACTTTTCTTACTCTCGTAACAAAAAGATTGATTTTAATTATAAAAATTCACAGCCAGAAATTAAGTTAATTTGGATTTTAGCTTAGGAACAATTTAATCCATTTAGTTACTATTATCATATCCCGACTCTAGAAAATTAGCTAGTCATGGTACTTGAAACAGACAGACAGGAAATATAATCGGGAAACAATAAAACATTCATGATAAATAAGTAACAGTAATTTAACATAAGTAAATTGTATTAAAGTTAAATTAAATGCGATTAAAAACCTGAATAATAATATTATTCCTCAAGCTCCCTCTTCCACAAGTCGGCAAGATTAGAACCTTCGGAATCAGAACTTGAAACGAATTCCGAGGCTAAAAATAAATTCTAACTACAATAGAAATTTCCTAATGTTGGAAATAGCTATTAAATGGTAAAAGGGAAATAAAACAAGAACATAAAAATGCAAACTGACAGGGCTTCCGCAAGAAATTATGTAAAAAAAACTCTCCTCGTTCCATTAAAATGTCTCCTATTTATAGAAGAGAATTTTTGCAGTTAAGAAAATTTAGGAACGTGGACTTGCACTGCTTGAGTGGAGGAAGACTCAGACTGTTTGTTGCTGAAGTTGAGAAATTGTAGGAGTTGGAAAATCCTTCCATTACGTTGCCCACGTCTCCACGTTCTCCATAATGTTAGTTTTAAGCGTGTGACGGTCGTAAGGCTAAGGTGACGGTCGTAAGACGCTTAAATAGCGCGTTACGTTCGTCAATGCTGTGTGTGATACGGTGGGAGAACTGACTTGAGGTTTTGCGTTTGTATTCGCACTTGTTCGGTTTAGCAAGAGTCGCCACCGACTTTTTATTTTATCCTAAAGGAAAGGTTAAAAAGCACAGGAAAAACCTTTGAGATGTTTTCGTGGGTTCGGGGGATAGATTATGAAAAGGGAAGGTGCTATCACCCTTTTCATACATGGTTATCCATGGGCTCTTAGTTACTTGTTTTAGATCACTTGCCTTGATTTTCAATTGTGTGAAATGGTGCTTTGTGTGTGTGTTTTTGAAAATGTTTTGAAAAAGATGCCTTGTCTAGGCAACCATTGTAACAATGCTTTACTCGAATGTTTTACAAAGGTGTTTGTCTTTTTGAAAAGATGTTTCAATGTTTTTGAAAGTTGTTTTGAAAGTTGTGTTTGTGAAATGTGTTTTTAAAGTAGGCAAGTGTGTTTTGCAAGTTTGATCAAGTAACTAAGAGTTGTCTACCCCTAAATTTACTCAAAGATCTTTCTCATGTTTTAACCCTTTTAACAGTATTGTTCCACCATTGTATTTGGTGGACAATCTTGTGTTAGGATGTTAACGGGACAGGCGCGGGTCATCGTTTAGACCATGAATGCAATAGTGTCAAGTGTCTTTGGCAATTTGCTCTTTAAGGGACTTGATCATTTTTTAGGCAACTTCGAAAGCGTCATCGAGGGACTATGATCATTTGATTTGTTTTGTTTTGCCAAAGAACTCAACATGCAAACATGGCCCATTTTGGAAGGCAACAAGTGGGATTACCCTAGGGGTGTAAGTGTGATTGGTGTTGTCCATTTTCATGCTTTTTTGTCTTTGTATTAGTCAAGCTATTTGTTGGTTTTATTTACATACAAACCCTAGGTCTATCATGGCATAATTTGAAAGCTTTTAAATGCGGAAATTTAAAGTCCTAAATTATTACAACATGATTATGGGGATGGGGATACAAATATTTACAAATGGGGGATGAGTCTTATCAGGATAGTAGTGTCCAAATATCATTTACAACCAAATCGAATCGCATCCTCAATGTAAAATATATCAAAGTATAAGAATCAAAGATAAACAAAAATATTGTAAAATGTATATGATTATTTACAAATGATGCAAAAATTAACCTAATGTATTATTAAGTATTATTATCTTTTTTAATTTGTTAACTATACAAACAAAAGTTTTAAAGAAAATAAAATAAAAATATTTAAGTTAAAGAAAATTAATGTTTATGTATTTTAGTTTATATACAAAGGTTTATTAAACAAAAATTCTAAAAAAGAAAATTATTTAATTTAGAAAAATCCTATTTTTATGTACTCTTAAATGTGATAAAAAAGTATTAATAAACATTTTACATGAAAGGTTAATATATTATTAAAAAAAGGAATTAGGTTATAACAGGGAAAAAAAAGAAAATTAAGAAATGTTGGTTAAAATAAAATAAAACAAAAGGAAGTTATGTGGGCCTTATGTTTTGTGTTTGGCCCAAACAAAACAAAACAAACAGAATCAATAGAAAAAAAGGGGGGGGTGCGCCAGAATTGGGCTTAGGCATTTTGTAAGGGAGCAGGCCCAAGCATTTTACAGGTTTTTGTTTAGGGTTGTTTTGTTTTGGCTCAGACTAGGGTTCGTACAGTTTGATGAGCGGCGCCGTTTCTATCCTTTCTTCTTCGCCTCTTCATGCTTCTCGAACGAAAGCTTCTGACGTCTCTCTTCGCCTCAGCTGCCAGACGCAACCTCCATCCTCCTCTTCTTCACGGTCATTTAGGCAATGATGAAAAAGGTAGTAATTTCTGTCTTAACGCATTTTTTAGGGTTTTCAGTCTCTTGTCTCTTGCATGTTATTAATTTGTGTTATTAGTTTCTGTTTGAGGTGTGTAAAAAGGGAGGAGGAATTACTACCTTTAGAGTTTTGGAGACGGAGGAGTGGAGGATCCAGATAGGAGGCGTTCCTCGGTGGCTAGGGCGTGGGAGCTTGTGATGTCTTGCTTGCTGGCTTGCTTCCTGGTACTCAGTATCTTTAACCTTGATTTGGTTTAGTGATGAGCATCATGCTTCTGAAAACCCTAGCTTTTAGTTCTCTCTTCTTCTTCTGTTTGCTGGCCCGTTTGTTGTTGCTTTTGCCTCAGTATGTTGCTTTTGATGATTATGATATCTGAGTTGCCTATTGTTATGCTTCTGATTTTTCTTCTCTTGATGCTGTTGTTACTCAATGATGAACCTTAGTTCTGAGAGTTTGGATATTGTTTAGCCTATGTTGATTTTGATTTTGAGGCATTTTGGCTTTGAATGCTATGCAGTTTGTAAGCTAGACTCGTGTTTGTCAGGCTTATGCAGGCTTGTTTGGAGCTTAGGCTTTGAAAGGCTTGTGGGCTAGTTTGTTGTATTACAACACAGGTTTGGAGGGGTTTCTGGTTTTGACAGGTTTAAGGTAGTTAGAGCAGGCTTGTGGTGTTCTTAACACACGTTTGAAGCAAGTTTGCAGGTTATGCTTATGCAGGCTTCAGGACTTGATGTTTACTGAGTTTGAGGCATATTTTTGGGTTGTGTTTTGGACAGGTTTATTGAAGGTTTATGCAGGTTTTCTTGGATACAGTTTTGTGGTTTTGTAACTGGTTTCTAAACTTGAGACCAGTTTGAAATTTTTTTGTTTTTGGGAGGCTTTGATGCAGGATTTGTTAGGCTTCTCAATTTTGCTTCCTTCAAAACAGTTTTGAGGTTACAAGCTGTGTTATATTTTTATATGTGTTCTCTGCCTCTTTTCTTGACTGTTCTGATACTTCTTTGTTATATCCTTTTCCTAAGCCTTCCCACTGTAAGCCTCTCTATTTTTCTCTCTCTTTTCTCTCTATTAAAGCATATTATATTGCTTTAGAATAGCTGTTTCTGAAAAGGTGTTTGGTTGGGAAATAATGAGATTGGCTTTACAAGTTGCTTGCACTTTGTCTTTCCTCTGCATATCTCTTGTCTTCCAGATTTTCTGCCTTTTGTGTACTTGTTAACAGCTTTATTGGCTTCTTTGGACAGTTTTGACAGCTTCTTGTATTTTCTTTGGACAGTTTCTTTGGGATTTAGTTTGCTTAGTTTGAAACTTGTGACTTGGTTTGGCATGTTTTGAAGTTACAGCTTTGTTGACATTTTGAATTTATGCAATTTGTTTTTGGCATTATGCAGCCTTGTACATTTCTTTAATGATTTGTATGCTTGCAATATAATTTTTCTTTACTCTTTGTGAACCAAGGAGAGAGTCTTCTTGTGATTTGCAAAGAGGGTGAGAAAAATATGATGAAAATCAAAATAATCTGATTCCGGCCAACTACCTTTAATGATGAATTTTTTTGATTAACTGTCTGAAAATGCTCTTTTTTTAATTCATCTGTATTGTACCCCAAAATTTTCCCTCCCATATCTTTCAAAGTTTGTCAAGAATCATCTTCAAATGGTTCAAGACTTCTCAAGGGTTGCACAGTTCAAATGCCTCCTAAGCCAGTCAAAATTAGGGTTTTGATTCTTTCAATGAATTTGAGGTTTTCAATGGCTCAATCAAGTCCCATAGGCCTATATATATTGTCAAGCATCTACATGTCAAGTCTCAAGTCCCACAGTGGCAAAATCCACAGTCAAAAGCCCTATTTGGTTCACAATCAACTGCAGGGGTAAAATGGTCATTTTACAGTCAAAAGTAAAAAATTTTGGTCAACATCTTATTTTGAGCTCACAAACATCATTTGATCAAGTCTGGATCATGATTCCACAAGCATGGCTCAAAAATCATCAAAGATGCAAAAAGTTTCTATTTTTGGACAATAGAAAAGTCAACTGTATCTTGACCAAGGCATAACTTTTTCATGGTTCATCAGAAAAATCCCATCCAATGCTCATTTTGAAGGGGATGACATTTCCTACAACTCATCTTCACATTCCAAGTCCAATAAATGCTCTCACAAAAAGTTATCAATTTCTACATTATAGGTCAATTTCAAAAGTCAACAAACATGCACTTTAAGTCAAAGACCATAACTTGAGATTGGTAAATCCAAATGACATGGGACCAAAGGAATTGGTTAGAGGACTTCAAGACCTTTCCAAAATGTCCAAGAACATGTTCATATGATCAAAATTGAGCAAGATATGCATTGGAGAAGTTGGGAAATTTTTGTGAATTTGCAAAAGTCAACTTTGCTCAAAACACCATGTTTTTGCTAATGGGCCTCAAATTCCTTCTTGAATCTTTATCCAAGGCTTATGCACGACCCATTTAGATTAAATTGAATTATTTTCTTATTTTTTATTAATTAATTGAATTTTTAATCAATATTAATTCATTTAATTGTAGGAAAATATCAAGATATGGTTTTGCAATCTTTTCATGAAGCAAATATGACCTACATGTGTTGGAGATTTAGTGTACACATCAAGGGGACAAGGATCTCTCAATTTGGCAAGATTTTTAAATCAAAAATATACAAAAAGATGTGATTGAAAATCAAATATGCAAACCATAATTCCATGGATCTTTGGTCAAGATTGTAACCTAAATCCATTCCATTATATATACAGAAGCCAACCCTAATGCACGACACGTGAAAACTCTGCAAGAAAGGCCATAACCAATTCCAAAAAATTCAAGAAAACTTGAAAACTGAATTCCACATTCCAAGCCGATTCAAAGCATTATAGTGATTCAAATACATTGCTGGGAGTGTGAGGAACCTTTTGCAATCAAAATCGCACACTAAAGCTTAAGAAATTGCCAAGAACAGTCCCTCGGTTTGTCACTCTTTTTCAGAATCGTAACTCTAAATTTATGCATCATTAACATGATTTTTTGGTTGTATTGTGTTGCTTGAATCTACAGGAAACTTTTGGCATAGGTTAATTGCGTTAAAATGCACTGAAACAGAAATTGCCATTAACGAATTTTAGGGTTCTTCAGTTTCAAAATTGGGGCTTTCCCATACAAGAAAAATTAAGCCTCATGATGCCCATGGTTGAACTCGTGGCATTCAGACGAATCTAGTGGAACCCTCGCGAACAATTTATATTGACCATAGGCCTGTTCGCTATTTTTCGTCGTGCTGTTTTGTGGGGGTTAAAAACCCCCGCTATCCATTTATTTTTTACAGGTACGCAGGATGAAGATGAAGACGTGGTGACATTCCATTGGCTCATTCAAAACACGCGCGCTTCTTTTTTCTTTTTCAGCATGTGACTTGTTTTTGTTATATTATATTTGTTTCTTATTACATTAACAAAAGCGTGCAATTGGCTGAGTGGTTGGAGGAAACGTGCAAAGTGCCTTGGGACCTGGGTTCGATTCCCAGGTCCCTCAAACCTTTGTTTCTATTTTTTCATAACATGTTCCTATGTAGGCTATCCAAAGCGTCCCACCATGAACTTCCATCAGCAATACGCCATGTGTCCTCAAGCATTGATCTAATGGCCATAAGGTGCTGAACACCATACTCCTAGTCAAAGCAACGTGCAGACAATCCCAGAAGTCAAACAGGCCTGGAAGCTTAATGGGCCAGAATTGCTAGCATAACTCCTCTTTGGGCCAACACCCCCCTGGTTAATTATTTCATTTTTATTTTATTTTACTAATTATTCTTATTATTAATATTATTATTATTTAATTAACCACAAATTATATTTTCATAATAATTCAGACAATTAAAAATGTAAATATTAAATATTTTATTATTTATAATTTTCACTATTAATTATTATTTTGTAAATCAATGTAAATTAATTAATTTAGTCTTTTTATTAAATAGGTTAACTTTGACTTTTTTCCACAAATATAAAATTAACATAGAATTAGGGTTTTTCTTTTGATAATTTTAATTCTTTTCTTTTATTTTCATTAAAGACCTAAAAAACACAAAAATACTTTTTTTTCTTTTAATTATTTAATTAACTAGTAAATTAGGTTTAATATTTAATTAATTGCAAAAAGGACCAAATTTCTTTCTTTTCTCAAAAAGGGTCAAAACCCTAAGGACGTCCCGATTTAATTTTTTCGCGCGCATTATTATTTATTTGATCATATTTATGTAACTGTTTCCGAGAATGTAATAGCGTAATTAGGATTTTTATCGCTTTCTTTATTTTCTCGCAATTTATTTTCAAGGGTTATGTTTTTGGCGATGTAAATACCCGACACCTTGTAATAGCGTAGATTTATCTTTTCGCAATTTATTTCCCGCAAATTATTAACTGTTAATTATGCATGACAAGACTTGTATGAAAAATAAAATCAACCCGTAGCTCACAATGATGCATGCTCAAAGATAATCTTAAACTGAATCCTGACACACATGCACATGCCACTCCTAGGGTACGCCTCACTCGGTTGCCTCGAGGTGGTCATCAAGTATAGGGTGTTTTAGAGGTCGCCCTCCTGTCTAAAGATCCAGTTGCCTCGAAACGGTTGCCTCGGATAAAAAGGATCTAGGACATTAGGGTTACCGCTAAGGTGTCCTACTATTGCTTTGGTGACCACACATGTCCCTAATAATCGAATTGACCCGAATAACTCCAACGACGGTGCTACCTACTTCTCAATAGTGGGATAGTACTGTCTAAAGGACTCTTACACAACTTAATTCCTTAGAGTAGGTAGATTTCTCCTGGGTACTTGCTCTTTCAAAAAACAAAAACAACTTTTCGCACTTACACTTTCAAAAAGTTTTCCAACAAATACTTCATACACTCTTGAGGACTGATACAAGAGTTACTTAGAAGTTTTTTTCAAACTAAACTTTTTCAAAACCCACAAACACTTGAAAAGCAAACAATTTTTGAAAACATAGTGAGCAAGTACCTAAGAGCCCGTGGATAAACACGGATAGAAAGGGTGCTAATACCTTCCCTTTCTATAAATCTACCTCCCGAATCGAGAAACATCTCGAAAAGGAATTTTGCTGTGCTTTTGTCCTTTCCTTGTTGGAGAACATAAAAGACGGTGGCGACTCTTGCTTACCGCGACATTTCGCGAACCAGCTTTTCAAAACAGTCAGTTCTATTTCCACCGATCACAGAACTGGCGACTCTGCTGGGGACGATTATAAAGTGAGGTGTACCTTAGGATTAGATCATTCTATGTTTTCAATTGTATGCCTTGTTTGCTTTTATATTTGTGGGCTTGCATCAGAGTTTCATAGATCCTAACCCGGATCTGGGGAATACCCTTTTAGAATTAGCAACAAACTGTGAGGGAACTGTGCGGGGTATACCGACATGGTTGAAGCAGTTGCTATGTTGATGTGGCACTTTGGTGAGTACCGGTAACCCTTGAGTCAAGTCAAGGAGAGTACGGGGCCGCCGCGTGGTGTCGTGAAACATCAACTGACCTTAGGAACCATACTTGACCATCCTGGCTTCTTTAGGGGTAGTGAGATGACCGACTTTGGTGCAGTCCGAAGTTGGTAGATACTCGATACTACATTCATTGAGGGTTGTTTTCTTGGAATATTTTAATCGCCAGTTAAGTGGCTAACTCAAAACAATGAACATAGAAAACAATCCAATGATATTGAGCTCCTTAGAACCCGATTACTTTTGATAGGACAGGTTTTGAGCCAACCAACTTCAAGAGGGTAGTATCTAAACTTCATGCTGGCCTAAACTCTAAGGGTTGTCTGGTGTGACTTGTGTGCCTTCAAACTTGAACTACTTGCATATTCTTGTTATCTGACAACATGAGTTCCTTGTAGGTTTTGTTTACAGTCCTTAATCTGGGCTTATAACAGGGTTTACTTACATCACTCCACGCATAGCATAACATCATATCATCATAACATTACATACATCCTGCATAAGGACTAATCCATTTCAAGGATCTCAAGGATTTGTGATGCAGGTCATGATGAACCAAATGTCTAGCAAGGGGCAAATGGGATTTATTTTCCTCCAGCCAAGGTTGTTTGGAGATCAAAACAGGATAACTTGAGTCAGGGGCTATGACCCACTCGATATGGTGAGCTTTGACTCTTGAAGAAGGACTCTCAACAACATGAAGTTTCCTTCAATCAAGCTACCAGATTCAAATTCTAACAAGTTTCTCTGTTTACCCCGCAAGATCCTTGAAAACATTGCATGCATATCATACATATCATTGCATAACAGGTCATCTGATACAGGTCTCTCATGTTCTCACTGTTTATTTCAGCAATGGCTTTCCAACAAGATAACCAGGATCTTCATACTCAAGAGACTCAATTCAGGGAGATCTTCCTAAGCCTATCCAAGGGACAGGAAGAGTTGAGAACACTCCTCATGGGGAATTTGATCAAGAAGAGTCCTGAAGACAGTAAGGACGAACGGCTGAAACATCTGCAAGCTGAGGTAGACGCAATGAGAACTCAGATGCTGGGGCAGATGGCTCTTATCCAAGGCTTAGCTCGGGAACAAGAAGAGTTGAGAACCATGGTCAACCAGCTTCATCAAGACAGATGCAACAGTGGGAAGCAAATAGTCAAGGCTGAGGATCAAGTCATTAATCAACTTCCGAGAAGTCAAAGGTTTGGTTTAATGAAGAATAGACCTCTCCAGGGTGCCACTACCTCACAGGTCCAACAACAACCTGACCATAAGCAACTGGCTACTCTGAGGCCGTTTACCAAGCTCAACATGCCGCTGTCCCAAGCTTTGCAACACCTGTTGAGTTTGAACCTGGTGACATTGGTAGGACCTCACCCGAATCCTAAGACTTCTTCACCCAACTACAATCCTGATGCCAGGTGTGCATACCATTCTAACAGCCCGGGGCATGATATTGACGACTGTTGGAAGTTGAGGTACAAAATCCAAAACCTGATTGATGAAGGAGCATTGGAGTTTGCACAAGATGGTCAGGCTGAGTTCTTCTACTATCCCTCCAAGGTTCACCATTTGAAGTGACAAGTCCTGAAGTCCTGAGACTAGAAGACTTTTTGTTCATTTGAATTTTCAATTTGTAATTTTCTCTTGATTGTTCAAACATTTATTCATGTCAAACTTTATTACCCTATCAATGCATCGCATATGTCTGTTTTGAATCAATCCATTCGCATTCACTATATTCAAATTGCTTTCATTTTTTTGTGATGTTCAACTCTCAATTAAAAATTCTAAGCCTTTTGAGGGAGGATGACGAAAACGATACCACGACCTTTACAGTATGCTTTTGAACAGACCCCGCTGATGAAGTACAGGCATTGTTTCAAATCCTAAACAGTGGAGTTATAAGGAAGATAATCCCTCGTCAACCCCTTTGAGCCAAAGAAGTTGGAGTTTTTCTTTTCAAAAATTAAAACACTTAATCATAACCTGGGGCAGGGTAGTTCTCTCAGTTGATCCAGGTGCACAACGAATGGCATCAAAGGAGTCCTTCCGAAACAAAAGACAGTGATGGTTCCGAATAATCATAAAGACATGCAGTCATTATCTCTCAAAATAAAAGCCCAATAAGTCAAAACCTATGAAGGAGACTTACAATAAAACTGGGGCATCCCGCTGACTGTAATCACAAAAGAAATAGTTCAGGCAAAAAGACAGGGATAACACAATAAAAAAGGAAGAGGTCCTATAAACCGTCAACAAAAAAAAAAGAAATGACTGCCTATTCAAAATAAACTGTCAACATTCGGACCATCACTGGAATATCAGAGCAAAGAATCAAACAAGGTCTAACGCACGATTAGCTGAGTTTAGGATCGAAGAACATCACGAAGAGCGGGTGGGTACAAATAAACTTTGAGCCTTTATCCTTCGTTTCTTAAACCGTGAACCAGGCCACGTTACAACCCTAAAAAGTCCTATCTGAAGCATGGTGTGATCGGTGGAAATAGAACTGACTGTTTTTAAGCTGGTTCGCGAAATGTCGCGGTAAGCAAGAGTCGCCACCGTCTTTTATATTCTCCAACATGGAAAGGACAAAAGCACAACAAAATTCCTTCTTAGAGAATGTTTCTCGGTTCGGGAGGTAGATTTATAGAAAGGGAAGGTGTTAGCACCATTTCTATCCATGATTATCCATGGGATCTTAGATACTTGCTCATTGTGTTTTCAAAATGTTTGCTTTTCAATTGTGAGTGGGTTTGAAAAAGTTTCGTTTAAAGATTTATGAAAAACTCTTGTATCAGTCCTCAAGAGTGTTTGAAAAATTGTTTTGAAAGCTTTTTGAAAGTGTCGGTGTGAAAAGGTTTTTTTGTTTTGTTTTTGAATAGAGCAAGTATCCATGAGTCATCTACCTACCCTAAAGAATTAAGCTGTGTAGAAGTCCTTTAGGTAGTGCTATCCCACCATTGAGAGGTAGGTAGCACCACCGTTGGAGGTGTTCGGGTCAATTCGAGTTTAGGGACAGTGTGGTCACCGAAGCAACAATTAGGACACCTTAGAAGCTACCCTTATGTCCTTGATCCTTTTTTTATTCTGAAGTAACCATTTCGAGGCAACTATTTCGAGGCAACTGATTCGAGGCAACTTGTTCCGAGGCAACCGGATCATGGACATAAGGACTTACTAAAACGTCATATACTTGACGACCACGTTTCGAAGGCAACATGTGAGGCGTACCCTAGAAGTGGTGTGTGTATTTGTGTGTTGTTTTCATGTTTAATAATTATCTTTGATCATCGTATTGTGAGCTACGCTTGTTTTTAATTAGCCATACATTCTTTCATGCAAAGTTTAGAATTTAAGAGTGCGGAAATTTAAATGCGGAAAGATAAATCCTACGCTATTACAAGGCGCGGGTCTATACATCGCCAAAGTACAAAGACCCGTTTTGATAAAATGCGGAAAGTAAAAAGATGCGGTAAACCTAATTACTATTACAATCCTTGAGTAGTTACATAATATTCGAAAAGAAAATAATGCGCGAAAGAATAAAAGTTAGGACGTCCGAGGGTTTTGACCCTTTTGAAATTAAATTGAATTAAAAGCTAATTAATTATTTAATTAAAGGAGAGAAAATATATTTTTTATGTTTTTTTGTATTTATGAAAATAAAGAAAATTAAAAATCAAGAGAAACCCTAATTCTAAGTTATTTTAATTATTAATGAAAAATATTAAAGTTGACCTAATTTATGCTAATTAATTAACTTACATGTTTATTTACAAAAATAAATAGTAATTAACAATAATAATAAATAATGAGGAAAATAATTTAATTAAGAAAAAGATGAAAATGTCAAAAAAACCTAATTCTAGATATTTTTTTATTTATTAAGAAAAGATTAAAGTTTAAAACCTAATTTAACTAAGTTAATTGTTAGAGTTTATTTACAACAATATTTTAGTGGTGAATTAAATATTAATCAAGCATATTTTGTATTTTTGATTTTTATGTTTTTATTATGAAAAGAAAATTATTTTAGGTGAATTAAATGAAAATAATTAAAGCAATAAAAAGAATTAAAAAGAAAAAGAAAATGAAATTAAATATACAAACAGGGGGGGTGTCTGGCCCATTATGGAGGTGAGCTGAAGTAATTTTGGCCCAAGAGACAATGCCTTGTTTGACTTTTCTGATCGTGTGTGCACTGGTTGACTGGGGTGTATCCTGGAATTCTCCTTCTAACCATCAGATGGGATCTCCTGGCCACTTGGCAAGCACAGGCATGAGCGTGTATGGTAGGCCATGGAATGAGTGCTACATAGGAAAGCATTGAAACAAAAATTATTAAGCATATGGAGGGACCTGGGAATCGAACCCAGGTCCCTATACCTGCGAGACACCTCATCAACCAACTGGGCTATTGCGTTTGTTTGTTAACATAATGGAGAGTAATTATTATATAAAAAAAACAAGTGTTAGTGGTATGAACAAAAAAATCACGCGCCAGATTTGAATGCTCCTATCATGTGATGACACGCTAGCCTTCTTCTTTATTTATCTGTAAATAGAAAACAAGTAGCGGGGGTTTTAAACCCCCACTAAATAGAATAATGCATAATAGCGAATAGGCCCACAGATAAGATAAATTGAGCGCGAGGTTTCCATTTGCTTCGTCTTGATGCAACGATTCTGTCCATATAGATTAGGTGGTCTAATTTTACCATATATGAGAACCCCCAATTTTGAAGTTCTGAAACCCTAGGTTTCATCAATGGCAGATTTCGATTCAAGCATTTTTAGAACAATTAAATTATGCCAAAAGTTCCAGGGAGATGTTAGTAACACAAATCAATGATCAAAACACATGAATGATGCATAGAAATTGAAATTCGATTATGGACATATTTATGAAAAACGCGATGATGTTCTACCGTTTCTTTGAGTATGGAGACTTGTTCTTGATGCCAATAGTTTCCTGGAAGGTCCAGCAACGTGTTGGAATACTTTTTATGCTTTGAAACGTGCTCCAACTATGATTTCAGTTTCCAAGTTTTTATGAAAAATTTTCAATTTGGTTATGGCTTTCTAGCAGCTTTTTCGTGTATGCTTGCATTAGGTTTTTGTTGTGCATATGTAAGTGAACGAATTTAGGTCAAGAAACAAGCCCATAAGTCCATGAACTGATGATTTCAATATTTGATTTTTTCATATATTTTTCAATCTTTTTTCATTGAAAATCTTTCCAAATATGGATGATCTTGTCCCCTTGGATGATGCACGAAATCTTTAGCATATAATGAACATATTTGCTGCACAAAAAGATTTGAAAATGCATTATTTGATATTTTCTCATAATTAAATCTAATTAAATGAATTAATATGAATAAAAATTCAATTAATTAATTAAAAATAAGAAAATAAATCATCTTTAGCTCAATGGGTCGTGCATGGGCTTTGGGTAATGATTCAAGGAAGAATTTGAGGCCCATTAGCAATTTTGAAGTGTTTTAGGCAAAGTTGACTTTTCAAAATTCCCAAAAATTTCTCAACTTCTCCAATGCATATCTTGCTCAATTTTGAAGTTATGAACATGTTCTTGGACATTTTGGAAAGGTCTTGAAGTCCTCTAACCAATGCCTTTGGTCCCATGTCATTTTGATTTACCAATCTCAAGTTATGGTCTTTGACTTAAAGTGCCTTTTTGTTGACTTTTAAAAATGACCTATAATGTTGAAATTGATAACTTTTTTTGAGAGCATTTCTTTTCTTGGACTTGAAGTGTGAATATCAGTTGTAGGGAATGTCATTCTCTTCAAAATGAGATTTGGATGGGATTTTTATGATGAACTATGAAGAAGTTATGCCTTGGTCAATTTGCAGTTGACTTTTCAGCTGTCCAAAAATAGAAACTTTTGCATCTTGAGACTTTTTGAGCCATGCTTTGAGAATCATGATCAAGAATTGATCAAATGATGTTTGTGGCTTCAAAATAAGATGTTGACCAAAATTTTTGACTTTTGACTGTCAAATGACCATTTTGCCCCTGCAGTTGACTGTGAAGCAATTTAGGGTTTTTGACTGTGCAACTTGATGCTGTGAGTCTTGAAACTTGGCATATGGATGCTTGGCAATGTATATGGGCATATGGGACTTGATTGGACCCTTGGAAACCTTAATTTCTTTGCCAGAACCAAAACCCTAATTTTGACTGTGCTAGGAGGCAATTGGACTGTGCAACCCTTGAGAGATTTTGAAGCTTTTGGAGCTTGATCTTGACAAATCTTGAAGAATATGGGAGGGAAAATTTTGGGGTACAACAGTTGCCCCTGTTCAATCTTCTTAGACCTGAGGATGTAGATTGGCTGGCGTGCCTTTTGTAGTCCGAAGGTGGGAGATGATTGAACACTAGAGTGCCCAGAAATTTGCACTCACATAGTAGAATGTCAGCAGTGTGATGATGGGAATGAGCTTACAGATGCCATTTGGAGAGATGATGGATAGGAGGATAGGCTTATAGATGCCATCTGGAAGTGTGACAGTACCCTGTCGGGAATGGGCTTATAGATGCCATTTGGAGACCGTTGGTATGTGGATGGGCTTATAGATGCCATCTAGGTGTCGATCGCGTAAGAGATTCCTTAGCGAGAACTTGCGTACCTGAGAAAGAAAGATAATTACCTGGCCTGTTACAGGAGTTGATCTTCAAACTCTTCATGTAGATGTGCCCTGGCTGGATACTGGAATCGAATCTTTAAACTCTTCAGACGTGCCCTGGCAAGATATAGGAATCGAGTCCAGAGAATAGTCGTCAACAGATACACCCTGGCAAGATACAGGAATCGGATCTTTGAACTCTTCAGACGTGCCCTGACAGGATACAGGAATCGAGTCTGGAATTAGTCGTCAACAGATACACCCTGGCAAGATACAAGAATCGGATCTTCGAACTCTTCAGACGTGCCCTGGCAGGATACAGGAATCGGGTCTGGAATTAGTCGTCAACAGATACACCCTGGCAAGATACAGGAATCGGATCTTCGAACTCTTCAGACGTGCCCTGGCAGGATACCGGAATCGGGTCTGGAATTAGTCGTCAACAGATACACCTTGGCAAAATACAGGAATCGGATCTTCGAACCCTTCAGACGTGCCCTGGCAGGATACAGGAATCGAGTCTGGAATATAGTCGTCAACAGATACACCCTGGCAAGATACAAGAATCGGATCTTCAAACTCTTCAGACGTGCCCTGGCAAGATACAGGAATCGAGTCTAGAATCTGTCATCAACAGATACACCCTGGCAAGATACAGGAATCAGATCTTCGAACTCTTCAGACGTGCCCTGGCAGGATACAGGAATCGAGTCTGGAATATAGTCGTTAACAGATACACCCTGGCAAGATACAGGAATCGGATCTTCGAACTCTTCAGACGTGCCCTGGAAAGATACAAGAATCGAGTCTGGAATATAGTCGTCAACAGATACATCCTGGCAAGATACAGGAATCGTATCTTTAAACTCTTCAGACATGCCCTGGCAAGATACAGGAATCGAGTCTAGAATATAGTCGTCAACAGATACACCCTGGCAAGATACAGGAATCGGATCTGGAATCACGACAGTTGATAGTAATCATCTTTGTACTGACCTTTGTCCTGAAAATACAAAACGTTAGTCGTATGCGATGTTATGATGTATGACATGCGTGATGTCATGATGTTCAGAGAATAAATGAGGTTGTATGTTCATGATGCGTATGTGCATGCTATAATGTATGCATATGTGATGTTTATGAATGTATGTCTTTGTCTAGGAAAATAAATCCTTGACGAGTGCCGGGAAGTTAACTCCTGGGCTGATGTTGAGGAGTATAGTGTTCTCTGTTTCCGCTGGGGATGATGGTTGCAAGAATACCGGTAGGAGAAGATGACTCTGTTGGGGAATAAACTTGGCGAGTAGATTACTCTGCGGGGAATGCTCTGTGGGGAAAGAGAGACACTTTGCTGAGATGTTGATGATAACTCTGCTGGGGATACCATTGTTAAGTTTTGTTGGAGGATTTGATGAACCCCGCTAGGGATAGGAAGACTTTGCTGAGGACGATCTTTCCATGGTAATTGGCTGAGGATAACCCAGTTATATTCCGGTGGGGGAAATAACCTTCTGAATAAAGCCGGGGGAGAGCGTTCATGCTCTGTGGGTGATAAGCTTCCAGAATCTAATGGGGATAAGCTTCCAGGATCTACTGGGGATAAGCTTCCTGTTGGGGAGATGGATTCAACTCTCCTGGGGAGACTTTTGAGATTGGACTGGGGAATGGCTCCACTGGATGTCCGGTATACCGCCGGGGAACAATCTTAGATCAAGACTGCCGGGGATACTTGTTAGTAATATCTGTATACTCCGTTGGGGAATATTGAGATCTTCTGGGGATACCCAACTTCCTTAAGGCTGACTGAGTATAACTCTGCTCGGGGAGAGTGTTGTTGACTTGCTGGAGATATTATGCCTTATAGGGCTTATGGGAGACCAACTGTTTGAGGAGAATTGTTAAATCTTGACTCACTTTCTGGGGAATTAAGATATCTTGGTTACATTCTTCAGCCGAACTTACCCTGGTACCTTGGTGGACAGAGCAATTAGATCGCTTTAGACAACTCATTATTGCCCCTGTTTTTGATGTTACCTGTAATTAATCCTTTGTTTCGCATGCAAATATTTATGAGTTAGAAATTAGTGTCAAATGCATATATCACAAATGAACATTGGACGTTCTTCGCAAAACAAAACAGAAAAAGAAAAAACAATTGGCAATTGGTCTGAAAAGTGAATTTGTATTGATTTTTTGAATTGGCCTGTAATTAGGCGTTTGTGTACAAGAGGCTGACGTCCTAGTAAGAGAACGCCGCCGAACAACAGAGTTTATACAATTTGTACAAAGAAAGCAAAACAGCTGTGTGAAAAGAGTAATCCCACTGGGTTCCAACTCTGCTATCGCCTTTATATCTTCGAGCGTCTCATCACTTGGTTGCTCAGTTGAAGATGGAGCTGATTGATCGATGTCGTCTGAACCTGATAGTCGATACCGGATTCTGGATGCAAGGTGATCCAATGATACATAGTATTACGCTTTATCCCTAACTTTTGCCTGGACCGCCCTTTCGGGTTTTCAGTCCACCGGGATACCCATTTTTGCCCAAGCCGCCTTTTCAGGTTTTCGACTTGCCGGGTGTACAGATTTTTTTATTTCAACCCTCATTTTGCCCGAACCCTTTTGGTTCGCCGGGAAGCCCTAATTTTTGCCCAGGTATGTCAACCTAGCGGGTCTTTTATCATGCGTAGTATCTTTTTACTATGTCTGCATTGGCGGGGTGAGGAAGGTCGTCACCATCCATGGTGGTTAGAATCATGGCTCCTCCTGAGAACACATGTTTAACCACAAATGGCCCTTCATACGTAGGGGTCCATTTGCCCCTGGGATCACTTTGAGGAAGAATGATGCGCTTGATTACCAGGTCCCCAACTTGATACTCTTGTGGTCTGACTTTCTTGTTAAATGCCCTGATCATCCGTTTTTGGTACGTTTGACCATGACAAATAGCAGTGAGTCTCTTTTCATCAATTAAGTTTAACTGATCAAGTCGAGTCTGGATCCAGTCATCTTTGCTCAGATCTGCATCCTTCATTATCCGGAGAGAGGGTATCTGGACTTCAATCGGCAAGACTGCCTCCATGCCATAGACCAAGGAAAAAGGAGTTGCCCTGGTTGACGTTCTTGCTGAGGTACGGTACCCATGAAGAGCGAACGGTAACATCTCGTGCCAATCTTTATAGGTCACTGTCATCTTCCGCACAATCTTCTTGATATTCTTATTAGCTGCTTCTACAACCCCATTCATCTTCGGTCGATAGGGAGAAGAGTTGTGATGCTGTATCTTGAATTACTCGCAGAGCTCAATGATCATCTTGTTATTAAGATTGGTACCGTTGTCCGTAATGATCCTTTCCGGGACGCCGTATCGACAGATCAGGTTATGCCAAATGAATCGTGCCACAACATTCTTGGTTACCGTAGCATAGGAAGCTGCTTCAACCCACTTCGTAAAGTAATCGATCGCCACTAGGATGAAGCGATGCCCATTGGATGTCGTAGGTTTAATCTCACCGATCATATCAATGCCCCACATTGCAAAAGGCCAAGGTGCTGTCAAGACATTCAGAGGAACTGGAGGAACGTGCACCTTATCTGCATAAATCTGGAACTTGTGACATGTCCGAGAATGTTGGTAACAGTCGGCTTCCATTGTGGACCAGTAATATCCTGCCCGAAGGATTTTCTTCGCCATGGTGTGTCCACTGGAATGCGTTCCGAAGGTACCTTCATGCAGTTCTGCCATGATTCTTTCTGCTTCAGTTTTATCCACACAACGCAGTAAGGTCGAATCATGGTTTCGCTTGTATAGAATGCCATTACCGAGGAAGAACTTTGCCGCAAACCTTCTCATAAACTTCTTTTCGTTGATGGATGCACACTCGGGGTATTCTTGAGCTTCCAAGTACCTCTTCACTTCATGATACCAGGGTTTCTCAGTTACTGTCTCAGCCTCGAGATCACAACAATATGCAGGTTCGTCCAGTTTCCAGATGATGATCTGGGGAGCCTCGTTGTCCCATTTGACCTTGAACATAGAAGACATCGTAGCCAACGCGTCCGCCAACTGATTCTCCTCTCTTGGGAAGTGTTCGAAAGTTATCTCTGTGAAATGGGGGATCAATGTCAACACACATTCTTTGTAAGGAATAAGGTTTGGGTGTTTCGTATCCCACTCGCCTTTGATCTGGTTGATCACGAGAGCGGAATCTCCGAAGACACTCAAAAACTTGATCCTTAAGTCAATCGCAGCTTGAAGACCCATGATGCATGCCTCATACTCCGCCATGTTGTTGGTGCAGTTGAAACATAGTCGGGCAGTGAGTGGAGTATGAGTGCCTTTGGGAGATATGATCACGGCGCCGATATCGTTACCCAAAGCGTTGGAGGCTCCGTCAAAGTGCATAGACCATCGGGATCCTTCCTCAGGTCCTTCATCCGGTCCAGGTACTTCACAATCAGTCACTATCATGATGCTCTCGTCAGGAAACTCAAAGTTCATTGATTGGTAGTCGTCCACTGCCTGGTGCACCAAATGGTCTGCCAATACACTTCCCTTGATTGCCTTCTGAGTCGTGTACTGGATGTCGTATTCTGTCAAGATCATTTGCCACCTTGCTATTCTTCTAGACAGAGCAGGCTTTTCGAATATGTACTTTATTGGGTCCATCTTTGATATCAACAGAGTAGTGTGAGTCAGCATATACTGTCTCAACCGGCGAGCAGCCCATACCAAAGCGCAGGAAGTTTTCTCAAGCAGTGAGTATCGGGTCTCACAGTCGGTAAACTTTTTGCTAAGGTAATAAATGGCGTGCTATTTTCTGCCATACTCGTCATGCTGCCCCAGCACACACCCCATTGAGCTGTCAAGTACTGTCAAGTATAGTATTAGAGGTCTCCCTTCAACCGGTGGCATGAGAATGGGTGGTTCTTGGAGATACTCTTTGATTCTGTCAAAAGCGGCCTGACATTCATCATTCCAACGTTCTACCTGATCTTTCTTCAGCAGCTTGAAGATTGGTTCACAGGTAGCAGTTAGGTGCGAGATGAATCGGGCAATGTAATTCAGACGTCCTAGAAAGCCTCTGACTTCTTTCTCTGTCTTGGGAACTGGCATCTCTTGTATGGCTTTAACCTTGGCAGGGTCCACTTGAATACCCTTGTCGCTCACGACGAAGCCTAGCAACTTCCCGGATCTTACCCCGAAGGTGCACTTGTTTGGATTCAACCTCAGCTTGTACAACTTCAGACGGTCAAACAACTTCTGCAGATGGTCAAGGTGTTCCTCCTTAGTTTGGGACCTTGCAATCATGTCGTCGACATACACTTCAATCTCATGATGGATCATGTCGTGAAATAAAGCAACCATGGCATGTTGGTAGGTTGCCTCAACATTTTTCAACCCGAATGGCATGACCTTATAGCAGAAGGTGCCCCACTGAGTAACAAAGGTAGTCTTTTCCATATCTTCAGGAGCCATCTTGATCTGATTATAACTTGAAAAACCGTCCATGAAGGAGAACACCTTGTGTTGAGCTGTATTGTCAACCAGGACGTCGATGTGAGGTAGGGGGAAGTCATCCTTGGGGCTGGCCTTGTTCAAATCCCTATAATCGACACACATTCTGACCTTACCATCTTTCTTCGGCACCGGAACCACATTGGCAACCCACTGAGGGTAAGAAGTCACTGCTAGAAACCCGGCATCAAATTGTTTCATAACCTCAACTTTGATCTTCTCGGACATCTCTGGACGCATACGGCAGACCTTTTGCTTAATCGGAGGGCATTCTTCCTTGGTAGGCAAGTGATGGACCACAATGTCAGCATCCAACCCAGGCATGTCTTCGTAGGACCAGGCAAAGATTTCCACATAATCATGCAACATCTGAACCAACCGTTGTTTTACGCTGAGCTCTAGATTAGCACCAATCTTAACTTCCTTTCTATCTGTCTCAGTACCCAGATTTACCGTTTCCACTGGCTCTTCATGTGGCTGAATGACCCTCTCTTCCTAGAGTAACAGTCTTGCAAGCTCACCAGGCACTTCGCAATCATCTTCACCTTCGTCTTCGGCTAAGTTGATCGGATTTTCGAAGTCATAACTGGCAGTAGCAGAGTCGTTACCAGTGAGATCCAGAGTGGATTGAAACCTGTATAGGTGAGTGTGTGTAAATATAGCTGTTTTGCAATATATAAAGAAAGAAAGGGAGCTCAAGATTTGAAATGCGAAAAACGTCCAATGTCTTTATTCATGATATATGGAAATGACAAGTAATATGCCCTCACAAATGAAGCCAACAGTGCCCCGGGTAAGACACCGGGCCATAAAGTTTCAATTTATTGTTCATTACAAATTAAAAAACAAAGGAATTCATTACTGCGTAATAAAAGTAACAGGTATGTGGTCTTTGGCAGTCCAATTGTTCAGTCCACCGTCAGTCATCGGGTAGATCCAGGTATCAAACTCTAATTCCTCCGCATCGCCTTCAATAGCATTCACTCCCGGGTTGGTGATGAACACGGGAGGTCTTCCGATCCTTGCTTTGCATACAGCCCTCTGAGCCTCTGCAGTGAAAACCAGCCCAAACTTGTCAGTTTTAGGAGTAAAATCAGGGAGCCTGCCCCAGTTAGCACATTCACCTTTCTCAATTACAGCTCGGGCGTCCTTTAAGGAGGACATCTTCAAAGGAAAGTCTTCTTCAATTACTGTCTCAGATGACGCCAATGTTGGAGGTACCTCTTCAAAATGTTGGAAGGGGGTTTCAATAAACTCCCCGTCCATCTCTATGTATCGGAACGAGTTCAAGTGGCTGACCATATACTCTTCTTCCCCTTGGACTATAACAATCTTTCCTCTGACTGGGTACTTAAGCTTTTGATGTAGTGTGGAGGTCACCGCTCCAGCCTTGTGAATCCAAGGTCGACCCAGAAAACAGGAATAAGATGGGAGAATGTCCATCATATAGAACGTTGAATCGAAGACTTGAGAACCAACACGAATCGGAATATCCACTTCACCATGTACCATCCTCTTCGACCCGTCAAAGGCTCGGACCATGATGTTACTGGGCTTCAACTCCAGACCCTCACAATCCAGCCTGTCCAAGGCCTTCTTGGGCAATACATTCAGCGAAGAACCGGTGTCCACCAACACGTGTGCGAGAGTAGTGCCTCTGCATTCTATGGAGACATGCAGGGCATCATTGTGGTTCTTTCCCTTAGCGGTAAGATCAGCATCCGAGAAACCCAAACCATTGTCAGCGGTCAAATTGGCCACACAGTCAGTAAATTGGTCCGCAGATGTCTCTTGTGGCACATGAGCCGTCTTCAGAAATGAAATCAGGGCCTTGGCATGGGCCTCTGAGCACAGCAACAATGATAGCATAAAGATCTTGGAGGGGGTATGCCCCAGCTGTGCAACGACGTTGAAATCGCTCTTCTTGATTATCTTAAGGATTTCCTCCATCTCTTGCTGGGAGGCTTCAACATTAACAGTCTTCGGTGCCTCCATCCGGGCAGGCACATCATCAATCCCTTTGCCCCGAGTATTAGATGACTCGGCAGCAGGGGTAGAAACTTGATCAGAAGGGGAAACAGGCGCACTTGTAGACGTGATGATAAGAGGTCTTCGGATAACTGGTGGCGCAATGTCAGACGAGAAGAGCCTGCCACTGCGAGTAACTTTAGCGGGACCGGTGATGTTACTGATACCGGTACTGGTGTTGAACTCTTGCTTCACTCCAAGCACATATACATCTGCCCCATAGTGCCATGGGACAGCCTTGTCAGATTCATAGGGGAGGGGCCCCGGAACAGTAATGATAATAGGTGCAACAGACATGATTTTGACTGGCTTCCTCGGGGGAGCCTTGGTAGGATTGTTGAAGATTGTGACGACAGATACTTCTTCAGTAGGAACAAAAGGAACAGCGGTCTTCTTAAACAGAATCTCTTTGCTATCCATCAGGCTTTGGATGCCTGACTTCAGCAACAGACAACCAGCAGGGGAAACAGCACACAGAAGGCAACCCTTGTTGCAACCCGGAAATAAACCGGCTAGCAACAGGTTCCTCTTAACAGTCAATAAAGGGGTAGCAACATCATCCACAGAAACTGCATACAAGTCTTCCTCAATAGCATTTACTCCATGCTAGGGCATAGGAGCAGTCACAACGTTTGGCCTTTCGGGCGCCTCAAATTGTATTTCCTTCGCATCAATAAGGTCCTGAACCTTATTTCTTAGGGCCCAACAATCATCAGTAGAATGCCTCGGGCTATCAGAGTGATAAGCACAATGGGCATTGGGATTATACTTCGGAGAGGTAGTGTTCACAACCTTCGGAGCTTCTCTGACGGTCACCAAGTTGGTCGATAGCAATTGCGGCAAGATTTGTGACAAGGTCATACTAAGCCGAGTATATTCTCTTCTGGGTCTCTCACCCCTTGGTTGGTTAGGTTGCCGAGGAGTGGCAGCAGGCTTTGCAATTACCACCACGTTGACAGCTTGGCGGCGTTCTGGTTTATTTTGCCTCCTAGGCCCATACACAACACTGGCTTCCTTTTTGAAAGGCTTCTTCTCAGAACTTGAGGACGCACCTTTCTGTATTTTTCCTGATTTCATTCCAGCCTCTATCCTTTCCCCAGTCAGTATGAGATATGTGAACCCTGCAGATGAATTACCAATGAGATGATTAAAGAACGGCCCGAATAGGGTCCCCAAGAACATGTCCACAAGTTCACGGTCGGTTAATGATGGCTGCACCCTGCCAGCCAGGTCCCTCCACTTCTGCGCATACTCTTTAAAACCTTCTCCCGATCCTAGCGACATACCCTGGAGTTGGGTACGTGTAGGAGTGAGGTCGGAATTATACTGATACTGCTTGTAAAAAGCAGTAGCCAATTCCTCCCAGTTACGAACCTTGGTTCCATCCAGCTGATAGAACCATTCGAGATGAGTCCCTGAAAGACTCTCCTGGAAGAAATGGATCCACAAGTTCTTGTCCATAGTATACGGCTGAATCTTCCGCACATAAGATCTGAGATGTAGCTTAGGGCAGGACGCCCCGTCATACTTTGCGAAAGATGGTGCTTTGAACTTGTGTGGGATCACCACACCAGAAGATAGACCCAAGTCTCCAAAATCCAACCCAGGCACCTGTTGAATTTCCATGGCATTCAGGCGATCCTCTAACTGCTTGTACTTGTCTTCAGCTGGAGGATACCGCTCCTCGTTGGAATCAGTCTCGTTGTCAGAGACCACAGGACTAGGAACCCTTCCCCCTTGGGGACTTCCTTTTCCCACAGAAGAACCAGCTTGATCAACCTCATTCTGCAGTGTGTTACCAAACCTCTGGCCCGTGTTGAATAATACAGTTCTCTTCTTCTTCTTCTTGACCAGCAGAGCCTTCAATTCCTCCTGCCCTTGGGCTAAACTCATAATCAGCTCTTGGAATTGGGCGTTCTGAGCCTGGAGGGCCTTGATGGACTGCTCAGTAGATGATTCAGGATTCATGATGACGAGCTGAAATAAACAGTGAAGAAGATTAAACCACCTGTAAAGAAGAGTACCTGTTATGCACATGATGCATGATATGCTATTTATGCAATGCATTCAAGGGTTCGAAAGTTCAAATTTGTTGTAGACAAAAGGGAACACACGTTATCATTAAGAAATAATTGTTCAGTACATCAAGGCCTCATGGGCAAACATTACAAAGTAAATCAATCCCAAAAGACACTGCGCATCCTCTTTGGAGCTATGTAGGTGTTGAGAGTCTTTTCCTCGTGCAATAGGCGGGTGAGCTCCAAGACCTTCTTCTCACTAGCATGTAGACTGGACTCAAGAGAATTTCGTTCTTCCTTAAGCTGGATCCAGCTCTTCTGCATTTCTTCCCAGGATGTAGGCATGTCAGGATGTTGAATGGTGTAGGACACATCTCCTTCCAAAACTGGCTCTTTGATCACAGGGAGAACATGAGGATATGGCATCACTAACTTCTGGGAGCGGGCTCGTACCCACTTGAGATAAGGTTCCAACGGGATGGAGTTCCTGTGCCCCAGTGTCTTGCTGTCCACCTTGCTGGGCATCCTCCAAGCTCTGATAAATCTCTGGCGAAGTCCTTGTGCATCATTGTCGAAGTCAAAAACTATGTCAGGAATTAACATGTCATGAGGGCCGTCCCTCCGAGCATAACCAAACTGTCTCCAGGCCAGACAGGGGTTGTAAGTAATACCTCCTATGATTCCAAGTAAAGGAACATTGGAAAACTCCCCGCAACGATCAATGATAGTGACATCTTCTCTGGACCGAGAACACCAATGTATATCAGCATGTGTAAGAGTCATTAACTGTTGTGACCATCTCAAACCCCGCTCATTCTTCAAAACTGATTGTGGAAGGTGCGAAATAAACCACCTTCCCAGGAGAGGAGTGCAGCATATAAGAACACCTCTTTTTCTCATGGTTCGAGTGTAACATGAGTGAAGGATGTCCCCAAGCAACGTAGGTATAGGATTCCTGGACATGAAGATCTTGACAACATTGATATCTATAAGCTGATCTGGATTCGGAAACAACACCAACCCATAGACAAGGAGGGCCACAACTTCTTCAAAGGCTTGTAGGTCAAGGGAATTCCAACATTCTTGGGCCTTCTCAAACAGAAACCTGGCCAAGAAACCTTTGATACCACTTCTAGCTTCCCAATGTCCCTTGATGTCAGATGGTTGTAGGCGTAATGCTTTAGCAATCTCTTCAAGTTTGGGTTCCTTTTCCATACCGTTGTAGGGTAGTTGACTAAGGATAGGGATCTTCAGAAGCCAGGAGAACTCTTCCAATGTAGGCACCCGTTGATAATCCAGGAAAGTAAAGCAATGGTGCAGAGGGTCAAAGAACCGGAAGAGGACCTTTATCATATCTTCCTCAATGTTGGTGTTGACCAAACTGATGAGTCTTCCATGCCTCTCACTGAAGGAAGAGCTCTCAGGAATCCTGGATATAAGTTCCTTAAGCTGAGGAGGGATCCTTACAAGGCTGATCTGAATTGTCTTTCTGCGGATAGTTTCCATGTCCTACAAAACAAGAACAAAGATGAAGATTCGAACCCCTGAAATGGTTAGTGGATGCATGTGATGCTGTATGATGTTATGATGCTATGATAAGGCACACCACAAGTATTCACAAAAGCAAACATGGTAAAGCACACAAGTCACACCACAACCCTTAGAGTTTAGGCCCGCATGGGGTCTGGGTATTACCCTCTTGAGGTTGGTGGGCTGAAACCTGTCCTATAAGAAGTAACCGAGTTCTAAGGGTCCCAATATCATTGGATTGCTTTCTGTGTTCATCGTTTCGATTTAGCCACTGAACTGGCGACCGAAATATTCCAAGAAAACAACCCTCAACTGAGTGTAGCATCGAGTATCAACCAACCTCGGACTGCACCAAAGTCAGTTATCTCACTACCCTAAAGAGGCCAAGATGATTCAATTAAGGTTCCTAAGGTCAGTTGATGCTTCACGACACCACGCGGCGGCCCCGTACTCTCCTTGACTGAACTCAAGGGTTACCGGTACCCACCAAAGTGCCACATCAACGTAGCAGACTGCTTCAACCATGTCGGTATACCCCGCACAGTTCCCTCACAGTCTTGTTGCTACTTTCTAAGAAGGTATCCCCCAGATCCGGGTTAGGATCTATAGAACTCCCAAGACAGTCCCACAATAATAAAGCAAACAATTCAGACAATTGAAAACACAAATGATCTTAGTCCTAAGGTACACCTCACTTTAAAAATTCCCCAGCAGAGTCGCTAGTTCTGTGATCGGTGGAAATAGAACTGACTGTTTTTAAGCTGGTTCGCGAAATGTCGCGGTAAGCAAGAGTCGCCACCGTCTTTTATGTTCTCCAACATGGAAAGGACAAAAGCACAACAAAATTCCTTCTTAGAGAATGTTTCTCGGTTCGGGAGGTAGATTTATATAAAGGGAAGGTGTTAGCACCCTTTCTATCCATGGTTATCCATGGGCTCTTAGATACTTGCTCATTGTGTTTTCAAAATGTTTGCTTTTCAATTGTGAGTGAGTTTGAAAAAGTTTCGTTTAAAGATTTCTGAATAACTCTTGTATCAGTCCTCAAGAGTGTTTGAAAAATTGTTTTGAAAGCTTTTTGAAAGTGTCGGTGTGAAAAGGTTTTTTTGTTTTGTTTTTGAATAGAGCAAGTATCCATGAGTCATCTACCTACCCTAAGGAATTAAGCTGTGTAGAAGTCCTTTAGGTAGTGCTATCCCACCATTGAGAGGTAGGTAGCACCACCGTTGGAGGTGTTCGGGTCAATTCGAGTTTAGGGACAGTGTGGTCACCGAAGCAACAGTTAGGACACCTTAGAAGCTACCCTTATGTCCTTGATCCTTTTTTTATTCCGAAGCAACCATTTCGAGGCAACTATTTCGAGGCAACTGATTCGAGGCAACTTGTTCCGAGGCAACCGGATCATGGACATAAGGACTTACTAAAACGTCCTATACTTGACGACCACGTTTCGAAGGCAACAGGTGAGGCGTACCCTAGAAGTGGTGTGTGTATTTGTGTTTTGTTTTCATGTTTAATAATTATCTTTGATCATCGTATTGTGAGCTACGCTTGTTTTTAATTAGCCATACATTCTTTCATGCAAAGTTTAGAATTTAAGAGTGCGGAAATTTAAATGCGGAAAGATAAATCCTACACTATTACAAGGCGCGAGTCTATACATCGCCAAAGTACAAAGACCCGTTTTGATAAAATGCGGAAAGTAAAAAGATGCGGTAAACCTAATTACTATTACAATCCTTGAGCAGTTACATAATATTCGAAAAGAAAATAATGCGCGAAAGAATAAAAGTTAGGACGTCCGAGGGTTTTGACCCTTTTGAAATTAAATTGAATTAAAAGCTAATTAATTATTTAATTAAAGGAGAGAAAATATATTTTTTATGTTTTTTTGTATTTATGAAAATAAAGAAAATTAAAAATCAAGAGAAACCCTAATTCTAAGTTATTTTAATTATTAATGAAAAATATTAAAGTTGACATAATTTATGCTAATTAATTAACTTACATGTTTATTTACAAAAATAAATAGTAATTAACAATAATAATAAATAATGAGGAAAATAATTTAATTAAGAAAAAGATGAAAATGTCAAAAAAACCTAATTCTAGATATTTTTTTATTTATTAAGAAAAGATTAAAGTTTAAAACCTAATTTAACTAAGTTAATTGTTAGAGTTTATTTACAACAATATTTTAGTGGTGAATTAAATATTAATCAAGCATATTTTGTATTTTTGATTTTTATGTTTTTATTATGAAAAGAAAATTATTTTAGGTGAATTAAATGAAAATAATTAAAGCAATAAAAAGAATTAAAAAGAAAAAGAAAATGAAATTAAATATACAAACAGGGGGGGTGTCTGGCCCATTATGGAGGTGAGCTGAAGTAATTTTGGCCCAAGAGACAATGCCTTGTTTGACTTTTCTGATCGTGTGTGCACTGGTTGACTGGGGTGTATCCTGGAATTCTCCTTCTAACCATCAGATGGGATCTCCTGGCCACTTGGCAAGCACATGCATGAGCGTGTATGGTAGGCCATGGAATGAGTGCTACATAGGAAAGCATTGAAACAAAAATTATTAAGCATATGGGGGGACCTGGGAATCGAACCCAGGTCCCTATACCTGCGAGACACCTCATCAACCAACTGGGCTATTGCGTTTGTTTGTTAACATAATGGAGAGTAATTATTATATAAAAAAAACAAGTGTTAGTGGTATGAACAAAAAAATCACGCGCCAGATTTGAATGCTCCTATCATGTGATGACACGCTAGCCTTCTTCTTTGTTTATCTACAAATAGAAAACAAGTAGCGGGGGTTTTAAACCCCCACTAAATAGAACAGTGCATAATAGCGAATAGGCCCACAGATAAGATAAATTGAGCGCGAGGTTTCCATTTGCTTCGTCTTGATGCAACGATTCTGTCCATATAGGTTAGGTGGTCTAATTTTACCATATATGAGAATCCCCAATTTTGAAGTTCTGAAACCCTAGGTTTCATCAATGGCAGATTTCGATTCAAGCATTTTTAGAACAATTAAACTATGCCAAAAGTTCCAGGGAGATGTTAGTAACACAAATCAATGATCAAAACACATGAATGATGCATAGAAATTGAAATTCGATTATGGACATATTTATGAAAAACGCGATGCTGTTCTACCGTTTCTTTGAGTATGGAGACTTGTTCTTGATGCCAATAGTTTCCTGGAAGGTCCAGTAACGTGTTGGAATACTTTTTATGCTTTGAAACGTGCTCCAACTATGATTTCAGTTTCCAAGTTTTTATGAAAATTTTGCAATTTGGTTATGGCTCTCTAGCAGCTTTTTCGTGTATGCTTGCATTAGGTTTTTGTTGTGCATATGCAAGTGAACGAATTTAGGTCAAGAAACAAGCCCATAAGTCCATGAATTGATGATTTCAATATTTGATTTTTCCATATATTTTTCAATCTTTTTTCATTGAAAATCTTGCCAAATATGGATGATCTTGTCCCCTTGGATGATGCACGAAATCTTTAGCATATAATGAACATATTTGCTGCACAAAAAGATTTGAAAATGCATTATTTGATATTTTCTCATAATTAAATCTAATTAAATGAATTAATATGAATACAAATTCAATTAATTAATTAAAAATAAGAAAATAAATCATCTTTAGCTCAATGGGTCGTGCATGGGCTTTGGGTAATGATTCAAGGAAGAATTTGAGGCCCATTAGCAAATTTGAAGTGTTTTAGGCAAAGTTGACTTTTCAAAATTCCCAAAAATTTCCCAACTTCTCCAATGCATATCTTGCTCAATTTTGAAGTTATGAACATGTTCTTGGACATTTGGGAAAGGTCTTGAAGTCCTCTAACCAATGCATTTGGTCCCATGTCATTTTGATTTACCAATCTCAAGTTATGGTCTTTGACTTAAAGTGCCTTTTTGTTGACTTTTGAAAATGACCTATAATGTTGAAATTGATAACTTTTTTTGAGAGCATTTCTTGGACTTGAAGTGTGAAGATCAGTTGTAGGGAATGTCATTCTCTTCAAAATGAGATTTGGATGGGATTTTTCTGATGAACTATGAAGAAGTTATGCCTTGGTCAATTTGCAGTTGACTTTTCAACTGTCCAAAAATAGAAACTTTTGCATCTTGAGACTTTTTGAGCCATGCTTTGAGAATCATGATCAAGAATTGATCAAATGATGTTTGTGGCTTCAAAATAAGATGTTGACCAAAATTTTTGACTTTTGACTGTCAAATGACCATTTTGCCCCTGCAGTTGACTGTGAAGCAATTTAGGGTTTTTGACTGTGCAACTTGATGCTGTGAGTCTTGAAACTTGGCATATGGATGCTTGGCAATGTATATGGGCATATAGGACTTGATTGGACCCTTGGAAACCTCAATTTCTTTGCCAGAACCAAAACCCTAATTTTGACTGTGCTAGGAGGCCATTGGATTGTGCAACCCTTGAGAGATTTTGAAGCTTTTGGAGCTTGATCTTGACAAATCTTGAAGAATATGGGAGGGCAAATTTTGGGGTACAACACATGGGTTAGTTCGAAAGCATACTGTTACAAAAGGTATCCTGACTCCTTAAGGCTCGCTGTAAAATCCTGAGTTGACATCACATTTTACAAAATTTGCTTGTTTTACTGAAAAATGCATTTTCAAAAACTTCGAAACAGACATAAGCTTTGCATTTTTGAAATAATATTGTTTGCATATGACTATTTGTTCAACAGCAGAGAAATTCGCACGAAGAATATCTAATGAACAAAAACGCTTCCAATCCAGGGGCACGACATGAGCATTGTCCATCATCTGGGGCAGTCCAGTCAAGATTCAGAGAATCTCTCAAATGCCAAAGAGCCAGGGGAAAATCTCCGTCTGAGTCACTTGGGGCATTGGACAGGACTTCCAACAACGAACCTTGCACGATCAAACATCTTCTGGTAGTATGGCGACACAACACTACTGACAGTGACAACTCCCTACACTCTGAAAACGTGGACATAGTCAAAAAATACTACGCACAATCAAAGACCCGCTAGGTCGACTGGCCTAGGCAAAATTAAGGGCTTCCCGGCGAACCAAAAGGGTTCGGGCAAAAATAAGGGACAAAAATGAAAAAAATTGTACACCCGGAAAGTCGAAAACCTGAAAAGGCGGCTTGGGCAAAAATGGGTATCCCGGTGGACTGAAAACCCGAAAGGGCAGTCCAGGCAAAAGTTAGGGATCACAGCGTACAACTATGTCCCGTCATCTCGTCACTTGCCTACCAGAAGAAGATTTGTCAATCGGCAGTCATCAAGCACTTCACAGGTACCTTCTTCTCCCACAGAAGCTGGGGCAATAAGAATTGTCTGAACTGTACAAGTTACGCTATCCCCAAGGTACTGAGGTATATATTCAGTTGAATAATGTAACCAAGATACCTTCACTCCCTGCAAAGTAAGACAAGATTCAACAATATACTCTCCCCAAGCAGAGTTGGCCTCCCATCAGCCCTAAAAAGGCACAGTATCCCTAGCAAGTCAGCAACACTCTCCCCGAGCAGAGTTAGGCTATTGTCAGCCCTAAGGAAGTTGGATATCCCCAGAAAATCTCAATATTCCCCAGCGGAGTAGACAGATATTCCTCTACAAGCATCCCCGACAGTCTTAATCTAAG
This sequence comes from Vicia faba, assembly GCA_948472305.1. Classification (NCBI taxonomy): domain Eukaryota; kingdom Viridiplantae; phylum Streptophyta; class Magnoliopsida; order Fabales; family Fabaceae; genus Vicia; species Vicia faba. Next base: position 18,882 of record CATIWC010001830.1, on the reverse strand, counting down.
ATTGTTCCCCGACGGAATACCAGACACCCCAGTGGAGCCACTTCCCCAGTACAGTTCAAAAGTTTCCCCAGGAGAGTTGAATCATCCTCCCCAGTAGATTCTGGAAGCTTATCCCCAGTAGATTCTGGAAGCTTATCCCTTGCAGAGTACGTATCTCTCCCCGACCATGTTCAAAGGTTATTCCCCACCAGGGTCTAAATGGGTTATCCTCAGCTAATTACCACAGAAAGATCGTCCTCGGCGAAGTTCTTCCTATCCCCCCAGCGGAGTTTATCAAATTCCCCAACAAAGTTTATCAACAGGAATCCCCAGCGGAGTTATCATCAAAATCTCAGCGAAGTATCTCTTCCCACAGAGTAATTCCCCGCAGAGTAATCTATCTATCAAGTTTATTCCCCAACAGAGTCATCTTCTCCTACCGGTTTATTCTTGCAAACATCCTTGTTCATCATCCCCAACGGAGACGAAGAACTCTACTCTTCAAACATCAGCCCAGGATTCAACGAACTTCCCGGCATTCGTCAAGGATTTATTTTCCCATACGAAAATACATTCATAAACATCACATTGTCATACATCATGATACATGCATATACGCATCATATCATACAATCTCGTTTATGTTAAGAACATCATTGCTTGATCCATATCATGCATTGCATATGACTGACCTTTACCTTTCAGGAAAGATGCAGTTAAACTCTAAATCCAGTCAAAGAAGACAAATCCAGTCAAAGAAGACAAATCCAGTCAAAGAAGACAAATCCAGTTAAAAAAGATTTTTCCGACGCTAATCCAGACAAAGAAGACAAATCCAGTTCCTAAAGATTTTTCTGACGCTAATCCAGTCAAAGAAGACAAATCCAGTCAAATCAATTCCCACAGATTTTTTCTGATGCAAAACCTGTCATTATAGACAACCTGTCATTGAAGAAAACCTGTCATTGAAGACAACCAGTCGTTGAAGACAACCTGTCATTGAAGACAACCTGTCAATGAAGACAACCCGTCAATAAAGACAACCCGTCAGTGAAGACAACCCGTCAGTATAGACAACCCGTCATTAAAGACAACCAGTCATTGAAGACAACCCGTCATTAAAGACAATCCATCATTGAAGACATCCCGTCAATATAGACAATTTGTCATTAAAGACAATCCGTCATTGAAGACATCCCGTCAATATAGACAACCCGTCATTAAAGACAATCCGTCATTGAAGACATCCCGTCAATGTAGACAATCCGTCATTGAAGACAGCCCGTCAATAAAGACAACTCGTCCATGAAGACAACCCGTCCAAAGAGACAACTCGTCAAAGAAGACAAAACCTCCCCTGGTTCAGTTAAATCGATCCCTAAAGATTTTTCTGAGATAACTTGTCGGTAGAGACAACCCATCAACTTTTGAAGTTCCAGATTCGATACCTGTATCCAGCCAGGGCATATCTGTAGACGACCAATTCCAGATTCGATACCTGTATCTAGCCAGGGCATATCTGTGAGCGATTGATTGTAGATTTGATACCTGTATCTAGCCAGGGCATATCTGCATGAAGAGTTTGAAGATCAACCCATGTAACAGGCCAGAAAATTATCTTTCTTTCTCAAGTACGCAAGTTCTTGCTAAGGAATCTCTTACGCGATCGACACCCCTGGATGGCATCTTTAAGCCCATCTCCACAACTATCCATTATCTTTCCAAATGGCATCTATAAGCCCATTCCCGACAAGGTTCTGTCACATATCCAGATGGCATCTATAAGCCCATCCTTCTATCCATCATCTCTCCAAATGGCATCTGTAAGCCCATTCTCGACATCACATTGCTGATATTCTACTATGCGAGTGCAAATTTCTAGGCACTCTAGTGTTCAATCATCTTCCACCTTCGGATCACGAAAGGCACGCAAGCCAATCTACATTCTCAGGTCTAAGAAGATTGAACAGGGTCAACTGTTGTACCCCAAAATTTGCCCTCCCATATCTTTCAAAGTTTGTCAAGAATCATCTTCAAATGGTTCAAGACTTCTCAAGGGTTGCACAGTTCAAATGCCTCCTAAGCCAGTCAAAATTAGGGTTTTGATTCTTTCAATGAATTTGAGGTTTTCAATAGCTCAATCAAGTCCCATAGGCCTATATATATTGTCAAGCATCTACATGTCAAGTCTCAAGTCCCACAGTGGCAAAATCCACAGTCAAAAGCCCTATTTGGTTCACAATCAACTGCAGGGGTAAAATGATCATTTTACAGTCAAAAGTCAAAAAAAATTGTCAACATCTTATTTTGAGCTCACAAACATCATTTTATCAAGTCTTGATCATAATTCCACAAGCATGGCTCAAAAATCATCAAAGATGCAAAAAGTTTCTATTTTTGGACAGCAGAAAAGTCAATTGTATCTTGACCAAGGCATAAATTTTTCATGGTTCATCATAAAAATCCCATCCAATGCTCATTTTGAAGGGTATGACATTTCCTACAACTCATCTTCACATTCCAAGTCCAATAAATGCTCTCACAAAAAGTTATCAATTTCTACATTATAGGTCAATTTCAAAAGTCAACAAAAATGCACTTTAAGTCAAAGACCATAACTTGAGATTGGTAAATCCAAATGACATGGGACCAAAGGCATTGGTTAGAGGACTTCAAGACCTTTCCAAAATGTCCAAGAACATGTTTATATGATCAAAATTGAGCAAGATATGTATTGGATAAGTTGGGAAATTTTTGTGAATTTGCAAAAGTCAACTTTGCTCAAAACACCATGTTTTTGCTAATGGGCCTCAAATTCCTTCTTGAATCTTTACCCAAGGCTTATGCACGACCCATTTAGATTAAATTGAATTATTTTCTTATTTTTTATTAATTAATTGAATTTTTAATCAATATTAATTCATTTAATTCATTTAATTGTAGGAAAATATCAAGATATGGTTTTGCAATCTTTTCATGAAGCAAATATGACCTACATATGTTGGAGATTTCGTGTACACATCAAGGGGACAAGGATCTCTCAATTTGGAAAGATTTTTCAATCAAAAATATGCAAAAAGATGTGATTGAAAATCAAATATGCAAACCATAATTCCATGGATCTTTGGTCAAGATTGTAACCTAAATCCATTCCATTATATATACAGAAGCCAACCCTAATGCACGACACGTGAAAACTCTGCAAGAAAGGCCATAACCAATTCCAAAAAATTCAAGAAAACTTGAAAACTGAATTCCACATTCCAAGCCGATTCAAAGCATTATAGTGATTCAAATACATTGCTGGGAGTGTGAGGAACCTTTTGCAATCAAAATCGCACACTAAAGCTTAAGAAATTGCCAAGAACAGTCCCTCGGTTTGTCACTCTTTTTCAGAATCGTAACTCTAAATTTATGCATCATTAACATGATTTTTTGGTTGTATTGTGTTGCTTGAATCTACAGGAAACTTTTGGCATAGGTTAATTGCGTTAAAATGCACTGAAACAGAAATTGCCATTAACGAATTTTAGGGTTCTTCAGTTTCAAAATTGGGGCTTTCCCGTACAAGAAAAATTAAGCCTCATGATTCCCATGGTTGAACTCGTGGCATTCAGACGAATCTAGTGGAACCCTCGCGAACAATTTATATTGACCATAGGCCTGTTCGCTATTTTTCGTCGTGCTGTTTTGTGGGGGTTAAAAACCCCCGCTATCCATTTATTTTTTACAGGTACGCAGGATGAAGATGAAGACGTGGTGACATTCCATTGGCTCATTCAAAACACGCGCGCTTCTTTTTTCTTTTTCAGCATGTGACTTGTTTTTGTTATATTATATTTGTTTCTTATTACATTAACAAAAGCGTGCAATTGGCTGAGTGGTTGGAGGAAACGTGCAAAGTGCCTTGGGACCTGGGTTCGATTCCCAGGTCCCTCAAACCTTTGTTTCTATTTTTTCATAACATGTTCCTATGTAGGCTATCCAAAGCGTCCCACCATGAACTTCCATCAGCAATACGCCATGTGTCCTCAAGCATTGATCTAATGGCCATAAGGTGCTGAACACCATACTCCTAGTCAAAGCAACGTGCAGACAATCCCAGAAGTCAAACAGGCCTGGAAGCTTAATGGGCCAAAATTGCTAGCATAACTCCTCTTTGGGCCAACACCCCCCTGGTTAATTATTTCATTTTTATTTTATTTTACTAATTATTCTTATTATTAATATTATTATTATTTAATTAACCACAAATTATATTTTCATAATAAATTCAGACAATTAAAAAATGTAAATATTAAATATTTTATTATTTATAATTTTCACTATTAATTATTATTTTGTAAATTAATGTAAATTAATTAATTTAGTCTTTTTATTAAATAGGTTAACTTTGACTTTTTTCCACAAATATAAAATTAACATAGAATTAGGGTTTTTCTTTTGATAATTTTAGTTCTTTTCTTTTATTTTCATTAAAGACCTAAAAAACACAAAAATACTTTTTTTCTTTTAATTATTTAATTAACTAGTAAATTAGGTTTAATATTTAATTAATTGCAAAAAGGACCAAATTTCTTTCTTTTCTAAAAAAGTCTCAAAACCCTAAGGACGTCCCGATTTAATTTTTTCGCGCGCATTATTATTTATTTGATCATATTTATGTAACTGTTTCCGAGAATTTAATAGCGTAATTAGAATTTTTATCGCTTTCTTTATTTTCTCGCAATTTATTTTCAAGGGTTATGTTTTTGGCGATGTAAATACCCGACACCTTGTAATAGCGTAGATTTATCTTTTCGCAATTTATTTCCCGCAAATTATTAACTGTTAATTATGCATGACAAGACTTGTATGAAAAATAAAATCAACCCGTAGCTCACAATGATGCATGCTCAAAGATAATCTTAAACTGAATCCTGACACACATGCACATGCCACTCCTAGGGTACGCCTCACTCGGTTGCCTCGAGGTGGTCATCAAGTATAGGGTGTTTTAGAGGTCGCCCTCCTGTCTAAAGATCCAGTTACCTCGAAACGGTTGCCTCGGATAAAAAGGATCTAGGACATTAGGGTTACCGCTAAGGTGTCCTACTATTGCTTTGGTAACCACACATGTCCCTAATAATCGAATTGACCCGAATAACTCCAACGACGGTGCTACCTACTTCTCAATAGTGGGATAATACTGTCTAAAGGACTCTTACACAACTTAATTCCTTAGAGTAGGTAGATTTCTCCTGGGTACTTGCTCTTTCAAAAAACAAAAACAACTTTTCGCACTTACACTTTCAAAAAGTTTTCCAACAAACACTTCATACACTCTTGAGGACTGATACAAGAGTTACTTAGAAGTTTTTTTCAAACTAAACTTTTTCAAAACCCACAAACACTTGAAAAGCAAACAATTTTTGAAAACATAGTGAGCAAGTACCTAAGAGCCCGTGGATAACCACGGATAGAAAGGGTGCTAATACCTTCCCTTTCTATAAATCTACCTCCCGAACCGAGAAACATCTCGAAAAGGAATTTTGCTGTGCTTTTGTCCTTTCCTTATTGGAGAACATAAAAGACGATGGTGACTCTTGCTTACCGTGACATTTCGCGAACCAGCATTTCAAAACAGTCAGTTCTATTTCCACCGATCACAATCTGTGTTTGACTTCTTTCTTTTTCTTTTTGCAGGTAAATACCAGTTGAGCAAAGGATGCAACAGTAGAATATGAAGACTTCAAGAAAATTAGGATATAGCTTTATTTTATTTTAATCATTTGTAATAAATATTATTATAAATACTTGTAAATAAAATTACTATATTTAAATAACACTTGTACCAATGATTAAAAATAAATAAAAGTCCTTTTGTCATATAATTCTCTAATTCACTGTTTATTTATTTATTTAAGTCTCTTGAATTAAAATGAATGGAAATGCATTCCAATTATTTTAACTTAGATAAAATAAATAATTAATAAATACTGTAGTCTTGCAACTTCGCATTAACCAATAATAAACCAGGCGTTCCGATTAACCATAAGCATTGCACAGTTAATCAAACAAACGTCCATATGCCTTTCCTTTTGCTGATTAAACCAAACACTTCAAATTCTCAATCAGAAGCTTCAGCCCATATCCCAGATGTTTAGACCTTGAGAAACAAATAGAAATCTTGAGCAAACGTCAAAGCAGTGTAACAGCCAATTAAGACACCGTGGATTCAAATTCTTCTGAAAATGCGCGTGCAAACCCTAATTCTTGATTTATTGTCAAAGAAGCGTCCTCCTGATCAAACCCTGAGCCAAATTCAACCAAACCCTAACAACCTGCTTGAACTGATTCAAAATCAATAGAAACCCCAATTTTGTTTGACAGATAAGAAAAGTCTGTTTGACCGATTCTTGAGCCAATTTGAAAAATCAGGAAAAGCCCGAAGCTGTGATTTCTTGTGGAAAAGGGAGGGCAAATTTTGGGGTACAACAGTTGCCCCTGTTCAATCTTCTTGAACTTGAAGAGTTAGATTGGCCGGTTTGCCGTTCGCGACTCGAAGGTAAAAGGAGATTGGACACTAGAGTGCCCAAAAAAATTTGCACTCGGTGATGTGATTGAGGGAATGGGTTTAAAGATGCCATTTGGAGATGGGCTTAAAGATGCCATTTGGAAAGTGACAGAATCTTGTCGAGGGATGGGCTTAGAGATTCCATCTGGAAATTGCTGGTAGGAGGATGGGCTTAGAGATGCCACCTGGAAATGTTTGTTGAACTGTGTGTCGTTGATGAGTGGGTGAGTATCAGAAAGGTACCCATATTTTGGAACATCTCTGAACTGGGGGTCTGAATAAGAAATAGATTGTCATCCATGTTTGGAATCATCTGTAAACTGTTTTCAGTAGTTGCATCTGAACAAGCGATAAATTAACATCTGTGTTTGGAGAATCCGTAAACTGTTTTTAGAGGTCTTGGAATCTGAACAAGCGATAGGTTAAAATCTGTATCTGGAGAACCCGTAAACTGTTTTCAGAGGTCTTGAAATTGAATAAGCAATAGAGCAACATCCATGTTGGGAAGCGTCCGTAAACTGTTTTCAAAAGTTGAGTCTGAACAAGCGATAGATTAACATCCGTATTTGGAGAATCCATAAACTGTTTTCAGAAGTTGAAGAATCTGAACAAGCGATAGGTTAACATCCGTGTCTGGAGAACCCGTGAACTGTTTTCAGAAGTCTTGAAATTGAATAAGAAATAGATCAGCATCCATGTTGGGAAGCATCCGTAAACTATTTTCAGAAGTCTTGGAATGGAGAAGGAACCGGTGTAGGGTTGCCTGATGATGAGTCCGTGTAAAACTGCATCTGAATTTTGAGAAGGAACCGGTATAGGGTTGCTTCATGATGAGTCAGTGTAAAACTACATCTTGGATTTTGAAAAAGCTGTCGTCGACCTTTTGCTGAAAAAGGTAAATTGTTAGTTGAAACACAGAGTTATGTTGCATGAAATGTATGATGCAACATATGTTATATCAATGTTTATGATATGAATGTAATGACTGCGCATGTAAGCTGATGAGCAGTCTTGCTGAGGATAGATGAATCCTGGATAGCCGGAGATAATAGAATCTCGACTGCTGCCAGGGAAAGTGAATCCTTGACTGCTGCAGGGGACTGCAAATCCTTTGATTGTAGAAAATGAGAAGTCCTGGGACCACTGTTGGGGAATCATGAGCTTGGGTTGTATGCCAATCTACCGGGGATTCTTGTCTTGAGGAGATCTTCACTGGGGAATATCTGAATATCCTGTGAGGAACCGAGAATGAGAGTCTTCATTTTGCTTGGGGATTGATAGTTGGAAGTTTTAGCTCTGCTGGGGATTGCAAGAATCTTTTGATTGCTGCAGGTATTGATCTGGGATCTTGAAAAGGTTAGTCGGTGAGATAGTTGTCCTGGCTGGTTTCAGGTATTAATCTCTGACCTGAGAAAGAAAGATAATTTTCCTGGCTTGCTACAGGTATTAATCTTCAATCTCTTCATGTAGATGGTTTTCCTGGCTGGTTTCAGGTATTAATCCACAATTAGTCGTCCACAGATATTTTCCTGGCTTGCTACAGGTATTAATCTGGAACTTGGGTTATACGCCACTTTGAGAATGAGAATCTTCATTCTGTTGGGGGTCAGAAATTGGGAGTATACCAATCTACTGGGGTGATGAGAATCTTCATTCTGTTAAGGGTCAGAAATTGGGAGTATACCAATCTTCTGAGGTTTCAAGGACGAGAGTCTTTATTCTGTTAAGGGTCAGAAATTGGGAGTATACCAATCTTCTGAGGTTTCAAGGATGAGAGTCTTCATTCTGTTAAGGGTCAGAAATCGGGAGTATACCAATCTTCTGAGGTTTCAAGGATGAGAGTCTTCATTCTTTGAGAGAAACAGATTTTTAGGAGCTTCAGTTGTCTGTTATCTTGTTGGTGGTTGTAACTTCCAGTAGGTGATGAAGGAAATTTTGATGATTACTACTCCAAAAGATGAAGGAATCTTTGATTACTACTCCAAAAGATGAAGGAATCTTTGATGATTACTACTCCAAAAGATGAAGGAATCTTTGATGATTACTACTCCAAAAGATGAAGGAATCTTGGACTACTACTCCAAAAGATGAAGGGATCTTTGACGATTACTACTCCAAAAGATGAAGGAATCTTGGACTACTACTCCAAAAGATGAAGGAATCTTTGACGATTACTACTCCAAAAGATGAAGGAATCTTTGACGATTACTACTCTAAAAGATGAAGGAATCTTTGACTACTACTCTAAAAGATGAAGGAATCTTTGATGATTACTACTCCAAAAGATGAAGGAATCTTATCTGTCGATCAATCTACATATGTTAAGAATGCTGTTGAATTGTAATTTGTTCTGGAGAATAAATCCTTGACAAATGTTGGGGAAATAAACCCATGATTGCAGGTCTGCTAGAGAGGTTTCTTCACTGCCCCTAGTATCAGATGCGTGTGATATTTCCAGGAAACTTGGACTGTTCGTAACCCTTAAGATTGACATTCGAATGCCCCAAGTGATGGTGAGGGAGACTTGCCCCAGGTTAATCTGTAATTGAGAGATTTGTTGAAATCTTGACTGGACTGCCCCAGGTTAACTGAACTTTGCAAGATCTGCTGAAATCTTGACTGGACTACCCCAGGTTAACTGGATAGTGACATGTCATGCCCCCTTGTTGATAGGAGATTTGTCAAGGGAAGTGTCATCCTTTTTGAAGTGATTTTGTTCACTGAGAGATTTTTTGTTCCTCCGAACATTCGCTGTATGAATTTCTTTGCTGTCAAACAAATAACCATGTGCAAACAACGATATTCAAATAATGCAAAGTTTATGCTTGTTTCGAAGTTTTGAAAAATGCGTTTTTTAGCAGAAAACTTTTTATAAGACAAATTCAACACAAGATTTAGGGCAAAGCCTTACAGGAGTCAGGATACCTTTTGTAACAGTATGCTTTCGAACTAACCCATGCTTCAATTAGGACTTTTGAAGGGTTGTAACGTGGCTTGGTTCACGGTTTAAGAAACAAAGGATAAAGGCTCAAAGTATATTTGTACCCACCCGCTCTTCGTGATGTCCTTCAATCCTAAACTCAGTTAATTGCGCGTCGAACTCTATTCGAATTTGGAACGACCTTTTTTTGGTGATGGTTCACACAAGTTGAATTTGGAAGGAAGTCATCATCTCTTTTTTTCTTCTTTTGCAACATTTTTCATGTTGTTGAGGATTTGTAGTGACCTCGTTCTTTTGATTTGTTATCCCTAACTTTTGCCTAACTGTTCCTATTTTCGAGATTACAGTCAGCGGGATGCCCCAGCTTTCTTAAGCCTCCTTTATAGGTTTTGGCTTAGTGGGCTTTTCTCTTTTGAGAGGTAATGACTGCCTATGAGATAAGGAATCATCACTGTCTTTTGATTCCAAAGGAATGTCTTTCTTTTTTGATGTCGTTCGTTGTATTACGAACTGAGAGTTTGCGGCTTCAATGCGCACCTTTTTTGGATTAACTGAGAGACTACCCTGCCCCAGGTTTAAATCAAAGGTTTTAATTTGTTTAGAACAGAAAACTCCTACTTCTTTGGCTCGAAGGGGTTAACTAGGGATTATCTTCCTTATAACTCCAGTGTTTGGGAATTGAAAGAAATGCCTGTACATCATCAGCAAGGTCTGTTCAAAAGCATACTGTATGAGATTATGGTATTATTTTTTCATCCTCCATCTAAAGGCTTGTAGCTTTTTATCAAGAGTTAAACAATCATAAAGAAAGCATAAGAGTAGTGAAAACGAATGGATGAATTCAAGACAAACATATGTAATGCATTAATGAAACAAAGTTTGACATCAACAGTTAATTGTTTGAATAACAAAGAGATTACAACTTGAAAATTCAAATGAAACAAAGATGTTCTCAATGATTCGTCATAGGAGCAGTGATCATGCTAGAGTCTCCGGAGGGTCAAACTTGATCTCCTTGGCATCAATCAAGTCTTGAATCTTGTTCTTCAAAGTCCAACAACTGTCGGTGTCATGTCCAGGACTGTTAGAATGGTAGGCACATCTCACCCTCGGGTTATACTTGGAAGAGGAAGTATTAGGATTTTGAGGAGGATCCTTTAGCGTGATTAACTTTAACTTCAGCAAATGTTGTAACGCTTGAGACAAAGGCATGTTGATGTTAGTATACTACCTTTCTTGATATCTTACCCTACGCATCTTGCCCCGTCTTTGTTGAACAGTCGTGGGATCAGAGATCAGGATTGCCCCTACGTGTTGATCATGACGACTCTTTTGACCAGTCACTGCATTGGACTCTTTCTTCCCATTATGGGGAATTTTCTGAGCATCAGAGGGAGTAGATCCTTGGATCTTCCCACTTTTGATGCCAGCTTCGACCCTTTCACCGGTCAGTACTAGCTCAGTGAACCCGACTGAGGAGCTTCCAATTAAGTGATTGAAGAAAGGCCCTGTCAAAGTTCCCATGAAGATGTCAATCAGCTCTCTGTCAGTTAAAGGGGGTTGCACCCTACCAGCCAGATCTTTCCACTTTTGGGCATATCCTTTGAAACTCTCGTCAGAGCCCATGGTCATGTTCTGCAATTGCACGTGAGTTGGTGCAAGATCAACATTGTACTGATACTGTTTGTAAAAAGCCATAGCTAAATCTTCCCAGGTGCGGATGTGGGAACTCTCCAATTGATAGAACCACTCGAGTTGAGTCCCTACCAGGCTTTCTTGGAAGAAATGGATCCAAAGCTTTGGATCAGTTGTGTATGGCTGAATCTTGCGGACATAAGATTTTAAATGCATCTTAGGGCAAGAGACTCCATCGTACAGGGCCAAGGTAGGGACTTTGAACTTAGGAGGGATGACTAATCCAGAAACCAAACACATGTCTCCTAAATCCAAGCCAGGTATTTGTTGAACCTCCATAGCATTGAGGCGATCCTCCAACTGTTTGTACTTGTCATCAGCGGGAGGATATTGTTCCTCGGAATAGTCAGCTTCAACATCATTGATCTCCAAATTATGGTCTTCTTCAAGACTGACCCCCTTGTCTTTGAGAAGGAGAGCTTTCAGATCCTCTTGCCCTTTACCCATAGCCAGAAGCATTTGTTGGAATTGAGCGTTTTGAGCTTGGAGATCTTTCACCGTTTGTTCCATATCCATCTTACTGAAATAAACAGTAAGAAGATAAGGGGACCTGTATGGGAGAAACCTGTCATGATGCGATGCATGATATGTGGATGCAATGTTTTCAAGGATCTCTCTGGGTAAACACAAGAAAATGTTAGAGGTTGAACTTTGATCAACATCTTTGATTGGAGAACTTTGTAATGGTGGATGTCTTTCCACAAGAATCAAGCTCACCATGTCAAGTGGGTCATAGCCCCTGATTCAAGTTGTTGCACTTGATCTTTGATGGCATTTGTTTAGAGGAGAAAGCCTCTTTCCCCTTGGTTAGACGTCTGGTTCAACGTGACCCTGCATCAAAAGACCCTCGAGATCCTTGAAATGGTTATTGAAAATGCTATGGTATGATGTTATGATGTTATGTACATGTATGCAAAAGCAAGTAAGTGTATATACAGGTAATCATATTCACACAAAGCAAACAAGTCCTTAGATTTAGGCTTGCATGGGGTTCGTAGGTAAGTACCCTCTTGAAGTTAGTTGGCTCATCCTGTCCTAAAATAGAAACCGGGTTCTAAGGAGCTCAATATCATTGGATTATTTTCTGTGTTCATTGTTTTGGTTTAGCCACTTAACTGGCGACCAAAATATTCCAAGAAAATAACCCTCAATGAGTGTAGTATCGAGTATCTACCAACTTCGGACTGCACCAAAGTCGGTCATCTCACTACCCCTAAAAAGGCTAAGATGGTCAAGTAAGGTTCTAAGAGTTCGTTAGTGCTTTATGACATCGCTCAGCGGCCCCGTATTCTCCTTGACTACTCAAGGGCTACCGGTACTCACAAATATGTCACACTAACATAGCTACTGCTTCAACCATGTCGGTATACCCCGCACAGTTCCCTCACAGTTTTATTGCTATTTACCTAAAAAGGTGCCCCCAAATCCGGGTGTAAGATTTACAACAAACCCAAATAAGGACCCAAAAAGTAAAGCAATCAAAGCAAACAAAGCAAGTATGTAAAGGTGATCTAAACCCTAAGGTAACCCCACCTTTTAGAAAACTCCCCAGCAGAGTCTCCAGTTCTGTGATACGGTGGGAGAACTGACTTGAGGTTTTGCGTTTGTATTCACACTTGTTCGGTTTAGCAAGAGTCGCCACCGACTTTTTATTTTATCCTAAAGGAAAGGTTAAAAAGCACAGGAAAAACCTTTGAGATGTTTTCGTGGGTTCGGGGGGTAGATTATGAAAAGGGAAGGTGCTAACACCCTTTTCATCCATGGTTATCCATGGGCTCTTAGTTACTTGTTTTAGATCACTTGCCTTGATTTTTCAATTGTGTGAAATGGTGCTTTGTGTGTGTGTTTTTGAAAATGTTTTGAAAAAGATGCCTTGTCTAGGCAACCATTGTAACAATGCTTTACTCGAATGTTTTACAAAGGTGTTTGTCTTTTTGAAAAGATGTTTCAATGTTTTTGAAAGTTGTTTTGGAAGTTGTGTTTGTGAAATGTGTTTTGAAAGTAGGCAAGTGTGTTTTGCAAGTTTGATCAAGTAACTAAGAGTTGTCTACCCCTAAATTTACTCAAAGATATTTCTCATGTTTTAACCCTTTTAACAGTATTGTTCCACCATTGTATTTGGTGGACAATCTTATGTTAGGATGTTAACGGGACAGGCGCGGGTCATCGTTTAGACCATGAATGCAATAGTGTCAAGTGTCTTTGGCAATTTGCTCTTTAAGGGACTTGATCATTTTTTAGGCAACTTCGAAAGCGTCATCGAGGGACTATGATCATTTGATTTGTTTTGTTTTGCCAAAGAACTCAACATGCAAACATGGCCCATTTTGGAAGGCAACAAGTGGGATTACCCTAGGGGTGTAAGTGTGATTGGTGTTGTCCATTTTCATGCTTTTTTGTCTTTGTATTAGTCAAGCTATTTGTTGGTTTTATTTACATACAAACCCTAGATCTATCATGGCATAATTTGAAAGCTTTTAAATGCGGAAATTTAAAGTCCTAAATTATTACAACATGATTATGGGTATGGGGATACAAATATTTACAAATGGGGGATGAGTCTTATCAGGATAGTAGTGTCCAAATATTATTTACAACCAAATCGAATCGCATCCTCAATGTAAAATATATCAAAGTATAAGAATCAAAGATAAACAAAAATATTGTAAAATGTATATGATTATTTACAAATGATGCAAAAATTAACCTAATGTATTATTAAGTATTATTATCTTTTTTAATTTGTTAACTATACAAACAAAAGTTTTAAAGAAAAGAAAATAAAAATATTTAAGTTAAAGAAAATTAATGTTTATGTATTTTAGTTTATATACAAAGGTTTATTAAACAAAAATTCTAAAAAAGAAAATTATTTAATTTAGAAAAAATCCTATTTTTATGTACTCTTAAATGTGATAAAAAAGTATTAATAAACATTTTACATGAAAGGTTAATATATTATTAAAAAAAGGAATTAGGTTATAACAGGAAAAAAAAAAGAAAATTAAGAAATGTTGGTTAAAAGAAAATAAAATAAAAGGAAGTTATGTGGGCCTTATGTTTTGTGTTTGGCCCAAACAAAACAAAACAAATAGAATCAATAGAAAAAAAATGGGGGGGGGGGGTGCGCCAGAATTGGGCTTAGGCATTTTGTAAGGGAGCAGGCCCAAGCATTTTACAAGTTTTTGTTTAGGGTTGTTTTGTTTTAGCTCAGACTAGGGTTCGTACAGTTTGATGAGCGGCGCCGTTTCTATCCTTTCTTCTTCACCTCTTCATGCTTCTCGAACGAAATCTTCTGACGTCTCTCTTCGCCTCAGCTGCCAGACGCAACCTCCATCCTCCTCTTATTCACGGTCATTTAGGCAATGATGAAAAAGGTAGTAATTTCTATCATAACGCATTTTTTAGGGTTTTCAGTCTCTTGTCTCTTGCATGTTATTAATTTGTGTTATTAGGTTCTGTTTGAGGTGTGTAAAAAGGGAGGAGGAATTACTACCTTTAGAGTTTTGGAGACGGAGGAGTGGAGGATCCATATAGGAGGCGTTCCCCGGTGGCTAGGGCGTGGGAGCTTGTGATGTCTTGCTTGCTGGCTTGCTTGCTGGTACTCAGTATCTTTAACCTTGATTTGGTTTAGTGATGAGCATCATGCTTCTGAAAACCCTAGCTTTTAGTTCTCTCTTCTTCTTCTGTTTGCTGGCCCGTTTGTTGTTGCTTTTGCCTCAGTATGTTGCTTTTGATGATTATGATATCTGAGTTGCCTATTGTTATGCTTCTGATTTTTCTTCTCTTGATGCTGTTGTTACTCAATGATGAACCTTAGTTCTGAGAGTTTGGATATTGTTTAGCCTATGTTGATTTTGATTTTGAGGCATTTTGGCTTTGAATGCTATGCAGTTTGTAAGCTAGACTCGTGTTTGTCAGGCTTATGCAGGCTTGTTTGGAGCTTAGGCTTTGAAAGGCTTGTGGGCTAGTTTGTTATATTACAACACAGGTTTGGAGGGGTTTCTGGTTTTGACAGGTTTAAGGTAGTTAGAGCAGGCTTGTGGTGTTCTTAACACAGGTTTGAAGCAAGTTTGCAGGTTATGCTTATGCAGGCTTCAGGACTTGATGTTTACTGAGTTTGAGGCATATTTTTGGGTTGTGTTTTGGACTGGTTTATTGAAGGTTTATGCAGGTTTGCTTGGATACAGTTTTGTGGTTTTGTAACTAGTTTCTAAACTTGAGACCAGTTTGAAATTTGTTTGTTTTTGGGAGGCTTTGATGCAGGATCTGTTAGGCTTCTCAATTTTGCTTCCTTCAAAACAGTTTTGAGGTTACAAGCTGTGTTATATTTTTCTATGTGTTCTCTGCCTCTTTTCTTGATTGTTCTGATACTTCTTTGTTATATCCTTTTCCTAAGCCCTCCCACTGTAAGCCTCTCTACTTCTCTCTCTCTTTTATCTCTATTAAAGCATATTATATTGCTTTAGAATAGCTGTTTCTGAAAAGGTGTTTGGTTGGGAAATGATGAGATTGGCTTTACAAGTTGCTTGCACTTTGTCTTTCCTCTGCATATCTCTTGTCTTCCAGATTTTCTGCCTTTTGTGTACTTGTTGACAGCTTTATTGGCTTCTTTGGACAGTTTTGACAGCTTCTTGTATTTTCTTTGGGATTTAGTTTGCTTAGTTTGAAACTTGTGACTTGGTTTGGCATGTTTTGAAGTTATAGCTTTGTTGACATTTTGAATTTGTGCAATTTGTTTTTGGCATTATGCAGCCTTGTACATTTCTTTAATGATTTGTGTTGTACCCCAAAATTTTCCCTCCCATTTCCTCAACATTTTCTCATCACAAGACCCTTGAAGATCAAGATCCAGTTAGGGTTTCCTCTGCTCAAAACTTCTCCTTGCACTGTTGACCCAAATTAGGGTTTGTGATTGCACAAAGATATTTTGACCTAAAATGCCTAAGATGACTTTCATGCTTCATATTGGACTCCCAAGTTTATCCACCTCAAGTTTCAAGTCTTTATTCCAAATTTTGCCCAGTCAATTGGACAATTGACCTAGAAATCAACTGTATTGAGTAAAAAGTCAACTGTGGCCAATTGATAGTCAAATCTCATGAAAATTGACCCACATCAACATTATGAACTCACATGGACCATTTGATCAAGTTTGGATCACAATTCCACAAGAAATTTGATCAAATCACCAAAAGGGCAAAATGGTCATTTTTAGGGTTTTGACTGCACAAAGGCAATTTTTGACTGTTTGACCTAGCCAATGGCAAACCAAGCTCACATATGGACTCAAGGACCCCATGGAATTATCTTGACATGCTCAACAAGTTCAAAAGATCCCAAATGCACAAGATTGACAGTTGAATTTCCCAGTCAATTGATCAATTTTGACTGTATACTGAAAAGTCAAACTTTGACTTTTTGGTCAAAATCAAGGGTCAAGTTTAATTTTTCATCAAAACATGCCAAATCATGAAACTTGTCCATCAAGAAATCAAAAATTGCTAATTAGGGTTTGAAATGAGAATTTTTCATAACTTAGAATTTTTCTAAGTTATGAAAAACCCTAATTTTTTTCCAACTTTGCCCCACTTTCTCACCAAGATTCATTTGGATTCAAGCAAAAGTCAAAACATCAAAGTTGTAGCCTGTTGCATAATCTACAACTTTGATTCACAAAGTTTTCGCAAAAGAGGCTTGTATCTCAAGTTACAATTTTTGGAACAAGGGTGCCAAACCATTCTTAACTTAGTGAAAATTTGACCTATTTTAGGCAAGTTTTTTACCTAACTTCAAGACCATTTTTCATACACTTCCACTTGGAATTTCAATTTGCAATTCAAATATGGATTGTAGTAACATTCCAAGCTTTCCAAAATGTCCAAGAACTCATCAAACAACCTCATAACTTGAGAGAATCGAATTTTGCAATATGGAAAAAACTCACTTTTGAATTGGCCAATTTCCATGTTCATAACTTATGCATTTTCAAGTCAGCTTGGTTTATGCTACATTACAGGTCTCTAAACCATCCAACACTCAATAATTTAATGCAAAACCTTTGTGTCCTAGCATTATCTTGTTCATCCAACCATTACACAAGAGATTAACCTTAAAATGGAAAAAGCACTTTAGCCATTTTTGAAAAGATTGCTTTATGTCAAGTTCACATATCTTTGAAGTACAAAGAAATCTCTAAGGCACAAGTTATGAGACACATTGCACTGATCAAGACAAGGCTTTGCAGCATGTTTAGGGGGCCTGCATAAGCTTGTAACAAAGACTTGGCATTGTGACTTAAGAAGTAAAAAACACATCATAACAAGTACCAACTTCCATATCAGTCAACGAGGCCTTAGAGAAAGTTATCAAACACATTCCAAACATTCATCCTAGGCTGAAGCACGACCCTAAGACCTCCAATACCTCCAGAAACTCAAAATCACCTTCAAACTGCCCAAACAGAGTAACCTCTGCAGATTGAGTTCCAACTCTCATCCCTTTCATGCTTTCTTGCTAAAAGCTCATCAAACATCTTCCCTACCATCAATGCAAGCTAACCAAAACATAAAACACGACCTGTAACTCCTCTAACCAGTTCCACCATTTTCATTTTCTTGTTTTGCAGTTGGAGTTCTCTAGCACGATTCAAGAAGTTTCAGGACAAAGTAGAACTTGGAATAGCATCCTCACACTTCAAGGAAGTTGTACAAGTCATCATCTTGCTCTGAAAACTCCTCCATTGCAAGGCACGATTCCAACTGAACAGGTATGTTCATGAAGTTCTATCTCTCAGTATATGCATTGTTAGCTTTAGGTTTGTGAAGGAAACATGTCACAATCATAGCCCTGAACATGCCCATATGATTAGATTTCATTTATATTATGTGTGCTGCAAGAATTTTGAGTCTGAACATTGATGAAAAACTAGGTCAGGAATTGGGGGAGAAGAAATTCTCCCTCATCTTAGAGAGTTAAGTCATGTTTTTTATATCCCTGGATTCGTCTTCTCATGCTCTACATTTTCCATGTTGAAAGTTTTGCTTGAAAGTCCAGGAATTGGGAGATAGGAAACGCGTGCTTGCTTGAACAAGTTTGTTCTGAGGTTGAAGATGACTGGTTCTGGGCTGGGCCTGGAATGTTTTTCTTATTTGCACCATACATTTGCTTCTGAACCCCCTAAGCCCATTTTGTTTATTTTTAATGTTTTTTGACTTTTCTTTTTTTGGTTTGACTTATTTATTTTTCCTCATAATATAAAAAATATAAAAATAATTTTTTACACCCTTTTTGAATTTATTAGGTATTTGTTTGTTTAGTTTAGTTTTATACACAAATAAATAAATAGATACATTTTATTAAAGAATACCAAAAAATAGTGCAAATACATTTTTATTTTTCATTTTATTTCATTTTATCTTCTGAAAATATTTTATATAAAAAATACTTTTTTTATTAAATATTATTATTTTTGTATATATATATATATATATATATATATATATATATATATATATATATATATATATATATATATATATATATATATATATATATATATATATATATATATATATATATATATATATATATATATATATATATATATATATATATATATATATATATATATATATATATATATAATATATATATATATATATATATAATATATAATATATATATATCTATATATATATATACTATATAT
>CATIWC010001829.1:0-56585 GCA_948472305.1 Vicia faba | reverse complement strand
AATAAAAATGTCTAAATATATTTAATTCTTAAACTTTTTCTAATTTTTTCGTTATTTTTTATCTTGGAAATCGTTAAAAACATAGAAATGGGAAAAAAATAAGGTTATATTTAGAATAATGACATTGAATGTAATAATTATTGATGACTTTTGCTTATCATTAATATCATATAAATGTTTTATCTCACAAACACAATACGATAATATAATGATATGTATATATCCTTAATAAAGATAAAATGTAACATCCAAATTTATCTATGTAGAATTAGACAAATACCATTAGTGATTTCTTGTTCATGTTATTATGATAGTTTAAAGAATATGTGTGAAGCTGCAACATTGTCTATTAGTAAAAGATAAATAGTGTGTTGTGATGGTTAAAAGTAGGCACACCGTTTAAAAAAACTTACTCAACAAATATTTGTAAGTATTATTACATTCTCACACATGAGTTTGTCACTAATGTTAATAATAAAATAATACTAGACATAAATAAAGGAGTACTCCCTCCAGTCTCATATATAAGTAATTTTATAAAAAAAACACAACATTTAAAAAAAATGTCTAAATATATTTAATTCTTAAACATTTTCTAATTTTAACCATTATTTTTTATCTTGGAAATCGTTAAAAACATAGAAATGGGATAAAATAAGGTTATATTTAGAATAATGACATTGATTGTAATAATTATTGATGACTTTTGCTTATTATTAATATCATATAATTTTTTTATCTCACAGACAAAACATGATAATATAATGATTTATATATATTCTTAATACAGATAAAATGAAGCATCCAAATTTATCTATGTAGAATTAGACAAAGAGCATTAGTGATTTCTTGTTCATGTTATTGTGATAGTTTAAAGAATATGTGTGAAGCTGCAACATTGTTTATTAGTAAAAGATAAATAGTGTGTGGTGATGGTTAAAAGTAAGCACACCGTTTAAAAAAACTTACTCAATAAATATTTATAAGTATTATTACATGCTCACACATGAGTTTGTCACTAATGTTAATAATAAAATAATACTAGACATAAATAAAGGAGTACTCCCTCCGGTCTCACATATAAGTAATTTTATAAAAAAACACATCATTTAATAAAAATGTCTAAATATATTTAATTCTTAAGCGTTTTCTAATTTTACGCTTATTTTTTATCTTGGAAATCGTTAAAAACATAGAAATGGGAAAAAATAAGGTTATATTTAGAATAATGACATTGATTGTAATAATTATTGATGACTTTTGCTTATTATTAATATCATATAATTTTTTTATCTCACAAACACAATACGATAATATAATGATATGTATATATCCTTAATAAAGATAAAATGTAACATCCAAATTTATCTATGTAGAATTAGACAAAGAGCATTAGTGATTTCTTGTTCATGTTATTGTGATAGTTTAAAGAATATGTGTGAAGCTGCAACATTGTCTATTAGTAAAAGATAAATAGTGTGTCGTGATGGTTAAAAGTAGGCACACCGTTTAAAAAAACTTACTCAATAAATATTTATAAGTATTATTACATGCTCACACATGAGTTTGTCACTAATGTTAATAATAAAATACTACTAGACATAAATAAAGGAGTACTCCCTCCAGTCTCATATATAAGTAATTTTATAAAAAAACACATCATTTAATAAAAGTGTCTAAATATATTTAATTCTTAAGCGTTTTCTAATTTTACGCTTATTTTTTATCCTGGAAATCGTTAAAAACATAGAAATGGGAAAAATTAAGGTTATATTTAGAATAATGACATTGATTGTAATAATTATTGATGACTTTTGCTTATTATTAATATCATATAATTTTTTTATCTCACAAACACAATACGATAATATAATGATATGTATATATCCTTAATAAAGATAAAATGTAACATCCAAATTTATCTATGTAGAATTAGACAAATACCATTAGTGATTTCTTGTTCATGTTATTATGATAGTTTAAAGAATATGTGTGAAGCTGCAACATTGTCTATTAGTAAAAGATAAATAGTGTGTCGTGATGGTTAAAAGTAGGCACACCTTTAAAAAAACTTACTCAACAAATATTTATAAGTATTATTACATTCTCACACATGAGTTTGTCACTAATGTTAATAATAAAATAATACTAGACATAAATAAAGGAGTACTCCCTCCAGTCTCATATATAAATAATTTTATAAAAAAACACATCATTTAATAAAAATGTCTAATATATTTAATTCTTAAGCGTTTTCTAATTTTACGCTTATTTTTTATCTTGGAAATCGTTAAAAACATAGAAATGGGAAAAAATAAGGTTATATTTAGAATAATGACATTGATTGTAATAATTATTGATGACTTTTGCTTATTATTAATATCATATAATTTTTGTATCTCACAGACACAATATGATAATATAATGATATATATATATTCTTAATAAAGATAAAATGTAACATCCAAATTTACCTATGTAGAATTAGACAAAGAGCATTAGTGATTTTTTTTTCACGTTATTGTGATAGTTTAAAGAATATGTGTGAAGCTGCAACATTGTCTATTAGTAAAAGATAAATAGTCTGTCGTGATGGTTAAAAGTAGGCACACCGTTTAAAAAAACTTACTCAACAAATATTTATAAGTATTATTACATGCTTACACACGAGTTTGTCACTAATGTTAATAATAAAATAATACTAGACATAAATAAAGGAGTACTCCCTCCAGTCTCATATATAAGTAATTTTATAAAAAAACACATCATTTAATAAAAATGTCTAAATATATTTAATTCTTAAGCGTTTTCTAATTTTACGCTTATTTTTTATCTTGGAAATCGTTAAAAACATAGAAATGGGAAAAATTAAGGTTATATTTAGAATAATGACATTGATTGTAATAATTATTGATGACTTTTGCTTATTATTAATATCATATAATTTTTTTATCTCACAAACACAATACGATAATATAATGATATGTATATATCCTTAATAAAGATAAAATGTAACATCCAAATTTATCTATGTAGAATTAGACAAATACCATTAGTGATTTCTTGTTCATGTTATTATGATAGTTTAAAGAATATGTGTGAAGCTGCAACATTGTCTATTAGTAAAAGATAAATAGTGTGTCGTGATGGTTAAAAGTAGGCACACCTTTAAAAAAACTTACTCAACAAATATTTATAAGTATTATTACATTCTCACACATGAGTTTGTCACTAATGTTAATAATAAAATAATACTAGACATAAATAAAGGAGTACTCCCTCCAGTCTCATATATAAGTAATTTTATAAAAAAAACACATCATTTAATAAAAATGTCTAATATATTTAATTCTTAAGCGTTTTCTAATTTTACGCTTATTTTTTATCTTGGAAATCGTTAAAAACATAGAAATGGGAAAAAATAAGGTTATATTTAGAATAATGACATTGATTGTAATAATTATTGATGACTTTTGCTTATTATTAATATCATATAATTTTTGTATCTCACAGACACAATATGATAATATAATGATATATATATATTCTTAATAAAGATAAAATGTAACATCCAAATTTACCTATGTAGAATTAGACAAAGAGCATTAGTGATTTTTTTTTCACGTTATTGTGATAGTTTAAAGAATATGTGTGAAGCTGCAACATTGTCTATTAGTAAAAGATAAATAGTCTGTCGTGATGGTTAAAAGTAGGCACACCGTTTAAAAAAAACTTACTCAACAAATATTTATAAGTATTATTACATGCTTACACACGAGTTTGTCACTAATGTTAATAATAAAATAATACTAGACATAAATAAAGGAGTACTCCCTCCAGTCTCATATATAAGTAATTTTATAAAAAAACACATCATTTAATAAAAATGTCTAAATATATTTAATTCTTAAGCGTTTTCTAATTTTACGCTTATTTTTTATCTTGGAAATCGTTAAAAACATAGAAATGGGAAAAATTAAGGTTATATTTAGAATAATGACATTGATTGTAATAATTATTGATGACTTTTGCTTATTATTAATATCATATAATTTTTTTATCTCACAAACACAATACGATAATATAATGATATGTATATATCCTTAATAAAGATAAAACGTAACATCAAATTTATCTATGTAGAATTAGACAAATACCATTAGTGATTTCTTGTTCATGTTATTATGATAGTTTAAAGAATATGTGTGAAGCTGCAACATTGTCTATTAGTAAAAGATAAATAGTGTGTCGTGATGGTTAAAAGTAGGCACACCATTTAAAAAAACTTACTCAACAAATATTTATAAGTATTATGACATGCTCACACACGAGTTTGTCACTAATGTTTATAATAAAATAATACTTGAAATAAATAAAGGAGTACTCCCTCCGGTCTCATATATAAATAATTTTATAAAAAAACACATCATTTAATAAAAATGTCTAAATATATTTAATTCTTAAACTTTTTCTAATTTTTTCGTTATTTTTTATCTTGGAAATCGTTAAAAACATAGAAATGGGAAAAAAAATAAGGTTATATTTAGAATAATGACATTGAATGTAATAATTATTGATGACTTTTGCTTATCATTAATATCATATAAATGTTTTATCTCACAAACACAATACGATAATATAATGATATGTATATATCCTTAATAAAGATAAAATGTAACATCCAAATTTATCTATGTAGAATTAGACAAATACCATTAGTGATTTCTTGTTCATGTTATTATGATAGTTTAAAGAATATGTGTGAAGCTGCAACATTGTCTATTAGTAAAAGATAAATAGTGTGTTGTGATGGTTAAAAGTAGGCACACCGTTTAAAAAAACTTACTCAACAAATATTTGTAAGTATTATTACATTCTCACACATGAGTTTGTCACTAATGTTAATAATAAAATAATACTAGACATAAATAAAGGAGTACTCCCTCCAGTCTCATATATAAGTAATTTTATAAAAAAACACAACATTTAAAAAAAATGTCTAAATATATTTAATTCTTAAACATTTTCTAATTTTACCATTATTTTTTATCTTGGAAATCGTTAAAAACATAGAAATGGGATAAAATAAGGTTATATTTAGAATAATGACATTGATTGTAATAATTATTGATGACTTTTGCTTATTATTAATATCATATAATTTTTTTATCTCACAGACAAAACATGATAATATAATGATTTATATATATTCTTAATACAGATAAAATGAAGCATCCAAATTTATCTATGTAGAATTAGACAAAGAGCATTAGTGATTTCTTGTTCATGTTATTGTGATAGTTTAAAGAATATGTGTGAAGCTGCAACATTGTTTATTAGTAAAAGATAAATAGTGTGTGGTGATGGTTAAAAGTAAGCACACCGTTTAAAAAAACTTACTCAATAAATATTTATAAGTATTATTACATGCTCACACATGAGTTTGTCACTAATGTTAATAATAAAATAATACTAGACATAAATAAAGGAGTACTCCCTCCGGTCTCACATATAAGTAATTTTATAAAAAAACACATCATTTAATAAAAATGTCTAAATATATTTAATTCTTAAGCG
The DNA here is from genome assembly GCA_948472305.1 of Vicia faba. Lineage (NCBI taxonomy): Eukaryota > Viridiplantae > Streptophyta > Magnoliopsida > Fabales > Fabaceae > Vicia > Vicia faba. Next base: position 51,008 of record CATIWC010001829.1, on the reverse strand, counting down.
TTTTCTAATTTTACGCTTATTTTTTATCTTGGAAATCGTTAAAAACATAGAAATGGGAAAAAATAAGGTTATATTTAGAATAATGACATTGATTGTAATAATTATTGATGACTTTTGCTTATTATTAATATCATATAATTTTTTTATCTCACAAACACAATACGATAATATAATGATATGTATATATCCTTAATAAAGATAAAATGTAACATCCAAATTTATCTATGTAGAATTAGACAAAGAGCATTAGTGATTTCTTGTTCATGTTATTGTGATAGTTTAAAGAATATGTGTGAAGCTGCAACATTGTCTATTAGTAAAAGATAAATAGTGTGTCGTGATGGTTAAAAGTAGGCACACCGTTTAAAAAAAACTTACTCAATAAATATTTATAAGTATTATTACATGCTCACACATGAGTTTGTCACTAATGTTAATAATAAAATACTACTAGACATAAATAAAGGAGTACTCCCTCCAGTCTCATATATAAGTAATTTTATAAAAAAACACATCATTTAATAAAAGTGTCTAAATATATTTAATTCTTAAGCGTTTTCTAATTTTACGCTTATTTTTTATCCTGGAAATCGTTAAAAACATAGAAATGGGAAAAATTAAGGTTATATTTAGAATAATGACATTGATTGTAATAATTATTGATGACTTTTGCTTATTATTAATATCATATAATTTTTTTATCTCACAAACACAATACGATAATATAATGATATGTATATATCCTTAATAAAGATAAAATGTAACATCCAAATTTATCTATGTAGAATTAGACAAATACCATTAGTGATTTCTTGTTCATGTTATTATGATAGTTTAAAGAATATGTGTGAAGCTGCAACATTGTCTATTAGTAAAAGATAAATAGTGTGTCGTGATGGTTAAAAGTAGGCACACCTTTAAAAAAACTTACTCAACAAATATTTATAAGTATTATTACATTCTCACACATGAGTTTGTCACTAATGTTAATAATAAAATAATACTAGACATAAATAAAGGTATACTCCCTCCAGTCTCATATATAAATAATTTTATAAAAAAACACATCATTTAATAAAAATGTCTAATATATTTAATTCTTAAGCGTTTTCTAATTTTACGCTTATTTTTTATCTTGGAAATCGTTAAAAACATAGAAATGGGAAAAAATAAGGTTATATTTAGAATAATGACATTGATTGTAATAATTATTGATGACTTTTGCTTATTATTAATATCATATAATTTTTGTATCTCACAGACACAATATGATAATATAATGATATATATATATTCTTAATAAAGATAAAATGTAACATCCAAATTTACCTATGTAGAATTAGACAAAGAGCATTAGTGATTTTTTTTTCACGTTATTGTGATAGTTTAAAGAATATGTGTGAAGCTGCAACATTGTCTATTAGTAAAAGATAAATAGTCTGTCGTGATGGTTAAAAGTAGGCACACCGTTTAAAAAAACTTACTCAACAAATATTTATAAGTATTATTACATGCTTACACACGAGTTTGTCACTAATGTTAATAATAAAATAATACTAGACATAAATAAAGGAGTACTCCCTCCAGTCTCATATATAAGTAATTTTATAAAAAAACACATCATTTAATAAAAATGTCTAAATATATTTAATTCTTAAGCGTTTTCTAATTTTACGCTTATTTTTTATCTTGGAAATCGTTAAAAACATAGAAATGGGAAAAATTAAGGTTATATTTAGAATAATGACATTGATTGTAATAATTATTGATGACTTTTGCTTATTATTAATATCATATAATTTTTTTATCTCACAAACACAATACGATAATATAATGATATGTATATATCCTTAATAAAGATAAAATGTAACATCCAAATTTATCTATGTAGAATTAGACAAATACCATTAGTGATTTCTTGTTCATGTTATTATGATAGTTTAAAGAATATGTGTGAAGCTGCAACATTGTCTATTAGTAAAAGATAAATAGTGTGTTGTGATGGTTAAAAGTAGGCACACCGTTTAAAAAAACTTACTCAACAAATATTTGTAAGTATTATTACATTCTCACACATGAGTTTGTCACTAATGTTAATAATAAAATAATACTAGACATAAATAAAGGAGTACTCCCTCCAGTCTCATATATAAGTAATTTTATAAAAAAACACAACATTTAAAAAAAATGTCTAAATATATTTAATTCTTAAACATTTTCTAATTTTACCATTATTTTTTATCTTGGAAATCGTTAAAAACATAGAAATGGGATAAAATAAGGTTATATTTAGAATAATGACATTGATTGTAATAATTATTGATGACTTTTGCTTATTATTAATATCATATAATTTTTTTTATCTCACAGACAAAACATGATAATATAATGATTTATATATATTCTTAATACAGATAAAATGAAGCATCCAAATTTATCTATGTAGAATTAGACAAAGAGCATTAGTGATTTCTTGTTCATGTTATTGTGATAGTTTAAAGAATATGTGTGAAGCTGCAACATTGTTTATTAGTAAAAGATAAATAGTGTGTGGTGATGGTTAAAAGTAAGCACACCGTTTAAAAAAACTTACTCAATAAATATTTATAAGTATTATTACATGCTCACACATGAGTTTGTCACTAATGTTAATAATAAAATAATACTAGACATAAATAAAGGAGTACTCCCTCCGGTCTCACATATAAGTAATTTTATAAAAAAACACATCATTTAATAAAAATGTCTAAATATATTTAATTCTTAAGCGTTTTCTAATTTTACGCTTATTTTTTATCTTGGAAATCGTTAAAAACATAGAAATGGGAAAAAATAAGGTTATATTTAGAATAATGACATTGATTGTAATAATTATTGATGACTTTTGCTTATTATTAATATCATATAATTTTTTTATCTCACAAACACAATACGATAATATAATGATATGTATATATCCTTAATAAAGATAAAATGTAACATCCAAATTTATCTATGTAGAATTAGACAAAGAGCATTAGTGATTTCTTGTTCATGTTATTGTGATAGTTTAAAGAATATGTGTGAAGCTGCAACATTGTCTATTAGTAAAAGATAAATAGTGTGTCGTGATGGTTAAAAGTAGGCACACCGTTTAAAAAAACTTACTCAATAAATATTTATAAGTATTATTACATGCTCACACATGAGTTTGTCACTAATGTTAATAATAAAATACTACTAGACATAAATAAAGGAGTACTCCCTCCAGTCTCATATATAAGTAATTTTATAAAAAAACACATCATTTAATAAAAATGTCTAAATATATTTAATTCTTAAGCGTTTTCTAATTTTACACTTATTTTTTATCCTGGAAATCGTTAAAAACATAGAAATGGGAAAAATTAAGGTTATATTTAGAATAATGACATTGATTGTAATAATTATTGATGACTTTTGCTTATTATTAATATCATATAATTTTTTTATCTCACAAACACAATACGATAATATAATGATATGTATATATCCTTAATAAAGATAAAATGTAACATCCAAATTTATCTATGTAGAATTAGACAAATACCATTAGTGATTTCTTGTTCATGTTATTATGATAGTTTAAAGAATATGTGTGAAGCTGCAACATTGTCTATTAGTAAAAGATAAATAGTGTGTCGTGATGGTTAAAAGTAGGCACACCTTTAAAAAAACTTACTCAACAAATATTTATAAGTATTATTACATTCTCACACATGAGTTTGTCACTAATGTTAATAATAAAATAATACTAGACATAAATAAAGGAGTACTCCCTCCAGTCTCATATATAAATAATTTTATAAAAAAACACATCATTTAATAAAAATGTCTAATATATTTAATTCTTAAGCGTTTTCTAATTTTACGCTTATTTTTTATCTTGGAAATCGTTAAAAACATAGAAATGGGAAAAAATAAGGTTATATTTAGAATAATGACATTGATTGTAATAATTATTGATGACTTTTGCTTATTATTAATATCATATAATTTTTGTATCTCACAGACACAATATGATAATATAATGATATATATATATTCTTAATAAAGATAAAATGTAACATCCAAATTTACCTATGTAGAATTAGACAAAGAGCATTAGTGATTTTTTTTTCACGTTATTGTGATAGTTTAAAGAATATGTGTGAAGCTGCAACATTGTCTATTAGTAAAAGATAAATAGTCTGTCGTGATGGTTAAAAGTAGGCACACCGTTTAAAAAAACTTACTCAACAAATATTTATAAGTATTATTACATGCTTACACACGAGTTTGTCACTAATGTTAATAATAAAATAATACTAGACATAAATAAAGGAGTACTCCCTCCAGTCTCATATATAAGTAATTTTATAAAAAAACACATCATTTAATAAAAAATGTCTAAATATATTTAATTCTTAAGCGTTTTCTAATTTTACGCTTATTTTTTATCTTGGAAATCGTTAAAAACATAGAAATGGGAAAAATTAAGGTTATATTTAGAATAATGACATTGATTGTAATAATTATTGATGACTTTTGCTTATTATTAATATCATATAATTTTTTTATCTCACAAACACAATACGATAATATAATGATATGTATATATCCTTAATAAAGATAAAACGTAACATCCAAATTTATCTATGTAGAATTAGACAAATACCATTAGTGATTTCTTGTTCATGTTATTATGATAGTTTAAAGAATATGTGTGAAGCTGCAACATTGTCTATTAGTAAAAGATAAATAGTGTGTCGTGATGGTTAACAGTAGGCACACCGTTTAAAAAAACTTACTCAATAAATATTTATAAGTATTATTACATGCTCACACATGAGTTTGTCACTAATGTTAATAATAAAATACTACTAGACATAAATAAAGGAGTACTCCCTCCAGTCTCATATATAAGTAATTTTATAAAAAAACACATCATTTAATAAAAATGTCTAAATATATTTAATTCTTAAGCGTTTTCTAATTTTACGCTTATTTTTTATCTTGGAAATCGTTAAAAACATAGAAATGGGAAAAATTAAGGTTATATTTAGAATAATGACATTGATTGTAATAATTATTGATGACTTTTGCTTATTATTAATATCATATAATTTTTTTATCTCACAAACACAATACGATAATATAATGATATGTATATATCCTTAATAAAGATAAAATGTAACATCCAAATTTATCTATGTAGAATTAGACAAATACCATTAGTGATTTCTTGTTCATGTTATTATGATAGTTTAAAGAATATGTGTGAAGCTGCAACATTGTCTATTAGTAAAAGATAAATAGTGTGTTGTGATGGTTAAAAGTAGGCACACCGTTTAAAAAAACTTACTCAACAAATATTTGTAAGTATTATTACATTCTCACACATGAGTTTGTCACTAATGTTAATAATAAAATAATACTAGACATAAATAAAGGAGTACTCCCTCCAGTCTCATATATAAGTAATTTTATAAAAAAACACAACATTTAAAAAAAATGTCTAAATATATTTAATTCTTAAACATTTTCTAATTTTACCATTATTTTTTATCTTGGAAATCGTTAAAAACATAGAAATGGGATAAAATAAGGTTATATTTAGAATAATGACATTGATTGTAATAATTATTGATGACTTTTGCTTATTATTAATATCATATAATTTTTTTATCTCACAGACAAAACATGATAATATAATGATTTATATATATTCTTAATACAGATAAAATGAAGCATCCAAATTTATCTATGTAGAATTAGACAAAGAGCATTAGTGATTTCTTGTTCATGTTATTGTGATAGTTTAAAGAATATGTGTGAAGCTGCAACATTGTTTATTAGTAAAAGATAAATAGTGTGTGGTGATGGTTAAAAGTAAGCACACCGTTTAAAAAAACTTACTCAACAAATATTTGTAAGTATTATTACATGCTCACACATGAGTTTGTCACTAATGTTAATAATAAAATAATACTAGACATAAATAAAGGAGTACTCCCTCCGGTCTCACATATAAGTAATTTTATAAAAAAACACATCATTTAATAAAAATGTCTAAATATATTTAATTCTTAAACATTTTCTAATTTTACCATTATTTTTTATCTTGGAAATCGTTTAAAAACATAGAAATGGGATAAAATAAGGTTATATTTAGAATAATGACATTGATTGTAATAATTATTGATGACTTTTGCTTATTATTAATATCATATAATTTTTTTATCTCACAGACAAAACATGATAATATAATGATTTATATATATTCTTAATACAGATAAAATGAAGCATCCAAATTTATCTATGTAGAATTAGACAAAGAGCATTAGTGATTTCTTGTTCATGTTATTGTGATAGTTTAAAGAATATGTGTGAAGCTGCAACATTGTTTATTAGTAAAAGATAAATAGTGTGTGGTGATGGTTAAAAGTAAGCACACCGTTTAAAAAAACTTACTCAATAAATATTTATAAGTATTATTACATGCTCACACATGAGTTTGTCACTAATGTTAATAATAAAATAATACTAGACATAAATAAAGGAGTACTCCCTCCGGTCTCACATATAAGTAATTTTATAAAAAAACACATCATTTAATAAAAATGTCTAAATATATTTAATTCTTAAGCGTTTTCTAATTTTACGCTTATTTTTTATCTTGGAAATCGTTAAAAACATAGAAATGGGAAAAAATAAGGTTATATTTAGAATAATGACATTGATTGTAATAATTATTGATGACTTTTGCTTATTATTAATATCATATAATTTTTTTATCTCACAAACACAATACGATAATATAATGATATGTATATATCCTTAATAAAGATAAAATGTAACATCCAAATTTATCTATGTAGAATTAGACAAAGAGCATTAGTGATTTCTTGTTCATGTTATTGTGATAGTTTAAAGAATATGTGTGAAGCTGCAACATTGTCTATTAGTAAAAGATAAATAGTGTGTCGTGATGGTTAAAAGTAGGCACACCGTTTAAAAAAACTTACTCAATAAATATTTATAAGTATTATTACATGCTCACACATGAGTTTGTCACTAATGTTAATAATAAAATACTACTAGACATAAATAAAGGAGTACTCCCTCCAGTCTCATATATAAGTAATTTTATAAAAAAACACATCATTTAATAAAAATGTCTAAATATATTTAATTCTTAAGCGTTTTCTAATTTTACGCTTATTTTTTATCCTGGAAATCGTTAAAAACATAGAAATGGGAAAAATTAAGGTTATATTTAGAATAATGACATTGATTGTAATAATTATTGATGACTTTTGCTTATTATTAATATCATATAATTTTTTTATCTCACAAACACAATACGATAATATAATGATATGTATATATCCTTAATAAAGATAAAATGTAACATCCAAATTTATCTATGTAGAATTAGACAAATACCATTAGTGATTTCTTGTTCATGTTATTATGATAGTTTAAAGAATATGTGTGAAGCTGCAACATTGTCTATTAGTAAAAGATAAATAGTGTGTCGTGATGGTTAAAAGTAGGCACACCTTTAAAAAAACTTACTCAACAAATATTTATAAGTATTATTACATTCTCACACATGAGTTTGTCACTAATGTTAATAATAAAATAATACTAGACATAAATAAAGGAGTACTCCCTCCAGTCTCATATATAAATAATTTTATAAAAAAACACATCATTTAATAAAAATGTCTAATATATTTAATTCTTAAGCGTTTTCTAATTTTACGCTTATTTTTTATCTTGGAAATCGTTTAAAAACATAGAAATGGGAAAAAATAAGGTTATATTTAGAATAATGACATTGATTGTAATAATTATTGATGACTTTTGCTTATTATTAATATCATATAATTTTTGTATCTCACAGACACAATATGATAATATAATGATATATATATATTCTTAATAAAGATAAAATGTAACATCCAAATTTACCTATGTAGAATTAGACAAAGAGCATTAGTGATTTTTTTTTCACGTTATTGTGATAGTTTAAAGAATATGTGTGAAGCTGCAACATTGTCTATTAGTAAAAGATAAATAGTCTGTCGTGATGGTTAAAAGTAGGCACACCGTTTAAAAAAACTTACTCAACAAATATTTATAAGTATTATTACATGCTTACACACGAGTTTGTCACTAATGTTAATAATAAAATAATACTAGACATAAATAAAGGAGTACTCCCTCCAGTCTCATATATAAGTAATTTTATAAAAAAACACATCATTTAATAAAAATGTCTAAATATATTTAATTCTTAAGCGTTTTCTAATTTTACGCTTATTTTTTATCTTGGAAATCGTTAAAAACATAGAAATGGGAAAAATTAAGGTTATATTTAGAATAATGACATTGATTGTAATAATTATTGATGACTTTTGCTTATTATTAATATCATATAATTTTTTTATCTCACAAACACAATACGATAATATAATGATATGTATATATCCTTAATAAAGATAAAACGTAACATCCAAATTTATCTATGTAGAATTAGACAAATACCATTAGTGATTTCTTGTTCATGTTATTATGATAGTTTAAAGAATATGTGTGAAGCTGCAACATTGTCTATTAGTAAAAGATAAATAGTGTGTCGTGATGGTTAACAGTAGGCACACCGTTTAAAAAAACTTACTCAATAAATATTTATAAGTATTATTACATGCTCACACATGAGTTTGTCACTAATGTTAATAATAAAATACTACTAGACATAAATAAAGGAGTACTCCCTCCAGTCTCATATATAAGTAATTTTATAAAAAAACACATCATTTAATAAAAATGTCTAAATATATTTAATTCTTAAGCGTTTTCTAATTTTACGCTTATTTTTTATCTTGGAAATCGTTAAAAACATAGAAATGAGAAAAATTAAGGTTATATTTAGAATAATGACATTGATTGTAATAATTATTGATGACTTTTGCTTATTATTAATATCATATAATTTTTTTATCTCACAAACACAATACGATAATATAATGATATGTATATATCCTTAATAAAGATAAAATGTAACATCCAAATTTATCTATGTAGAATTAGACAAATACCATTAGTGATTTCTTGTTCATGTTATTATGATAGTTTAAAGAATATGTGTGAAGCTGCAACATTGTCTATTAGTAAAAGATAAATAGTGTGTCGTGATGGTTAAAAGTAGGCACACCTTTAAAAAAACTTACTCAACAAATATTTATAAGTATTATTACATTCTCACACATGAGTTTGTCACTAATGTTAATAATAAAATAATACTAGACATAAATAAAGGAGTACTCCCTCCAGTCTCATATATAAGTAATTTTATAAAAAAACACATCATTTAATAAAAATGTCTAATATATTTAATTCTTAAGCGTTTTCTAATTTTACGCTTATTTTTTATCTTGGAAATCGTTAAAAACATAGAAATGGGAAAAAATAAGGTTATATTTAGAATAATGACATTGATTGTAACAATTATTGATGACTTTTGCTTATTATTAATATCATATAATTTTTGTATCTCACAGACACAATATGATAATATAATGATATATATATATTCTTAATAAAGATAAAATGTAACATCCAAATTTACCTATGTAGAATTAGACAAAGAGCATTAGTGATTTTTTTTTCACGTTATTGTGATAGTTTAAAGAATATGTGTGAAGCTGCAACATTGTCTATTAGTAAAAGATAAATAGTCTGTCGTGATGGTTAAAAGTAGGCACACCTTTAAAAAAACTTACTCAACAAATATTTATAAGTATTATTACATTCTCACACATGAGTTTGTCACTAATGTTAATAATAAAATAATACTAGACATAAATAAAGGAGTACTCCCTCCAGTCTCATATATAAGCAATTTTATAAAAAAAACACATCATTTAATAAAAATGTCTAATATATTTAATTCTTAAGCGTTTTCTAATTTTACGCTTATTTTTATCTTGGAAATCGTTAAAAACATAGAAATGGGAAAAAATAAGGTTATATTTAGAATAATGACATTGATTGTAATAATTATTGACGACTTTTGCATATTATTAATATCATATAATTTTTGTATCTCACAGACACAATATGATAATATAATGATATATATATATATTCTTAATAAAGATAAAATGTAACATCCAAATTTATCTATGTAGAATTAGACAAAGAGCATTAGTGATTTCTTGTTCATGTTATTGTGATAGTTTAAAGAATATGTGTGAAGCTGCAACATTGTTTATTAGTAAAAGATAAATAGTGTGTGGTGATGGTTAAAAGTAAGCACACCGTTTAAAAAAACTTACTCAATAAATATTTATAAGTATTATTACATGCTCACACATGAGTTTGTCACTAATGTTAATAATAAAATAATACTAGACATAAATAAAGAAGTACTCCCTCCGGTCTCATATATAAGTAATTTTATAAAAAAACACATCATTTAATAAAAATGTCTAAATATATTTAATTCTTAAGCGTTTTCTAATTTTACGCTTATTTTTTATCTTGGAAATCGTTAAAAACATAGAAATGGGAAAAATAAGGTTATATTTAGAATAATAACATTGATTGTAATAATTATTGATGACTTTTGCTTATCATTAATATCATATAATTTTTTTATCTCACAGACAAAACATGATAATATAATGATTTATATATATTCTTAATAAAGATAAAATGTAGCATCCAAATTTATCTATTTAGAATTAGACAAAGAGCATTAGTGATTTCTTGTTCATGTTATTGTGATAGTTTAAAGAATATGTGTGAAGCTGCAACATTGTATATTAGTAAAAGATAAATAGTGTGTGGTGATGGTTAAAAGTAAGCACACCGTTTAAAAAAACTTACTCAATAAATATTTATAAGTATTATTACATGCTCACACATGAGTTTGTCACTAATGTTAATAATAAAATAATACTAGACATAAATAAAGGAGTACTCCCTCCGGTCTCACATATAAGTAATTTTATAAAAAAACACATCATTTAATAAAAATGTCTAAATATATTTAATTCTTAAGCGTTTTCTAATTTTACGCTTATTTTTTATCTTCGAAATCGTTAAAAACATAGAAATGGGAAAAAATAAGGTTATATTTAGAATAATGACATTGATTGTAATAATTATTGATGACTTTTGCTTATTATTAATATCATATAATTTTTTTATCTCACAAACACAATACGATAATATAATGATATGTATATATCCTTAATAAAGATAAAACGTAACATCCAAATTTATCTATGTAGAATTAGACAAATACCATTAGTGATTTCTTGTTCATGTTATTATGATAGTTTAAAGAATATGTGTGAAGCTGCAACATTGTCTATTAGTAAAAGATAAATAGTGTGTCGTGATGGTTAAAAGTAGGCACACCATTTAAAAAAACTTACTCAACAAATATTTATAAGTATTATGACATGCTCACACATGAGCTTGTCACTAATGTTTATAATAAAATAATACTTGAAATAAATAAAGGAGTACTCCCTCCGGTCTCATATATAAATAATTTTATAAAAAAACACATCATTTAATAAAAATGTCTAAATATATTTAATTCTTAAACTTTTTCTAATTTTTTCGTTATTTTTTATCTTGGAAATCGTTAAAAACATAGAAATGGGAAAAATTAAGGTTATATTTAGAATAATGACATTGATTGTAATAATTATTGATGACTTTTGCTTATTATTAATATCATATAATTTTTGTATCTCACAGACACAATATGATAATATAATGATATATATATATTCTTAATAAAGATAAAATGTAACATCCAAATTTACCTATGTAGAATTAGACAAATACCATTAGTGATTTTTTTTTCACGTTATTGTGATAGTTTAAAGAATATGTGTGAAGCTGCAACATTGTCTATTAGTAAAAGATAAATAGTCTGTCGTGATGGTTAAAAGTAGGCACACCGTTTAAAAAAACTTACTCAACAAATATTTATAAGTATTATTACATGCTTACACACGAGTTTGTCACTAATGTTAATAATAAAATAATACTAGACATAAATAAAGGAGTACTCCCTCCAGTCTCATATATAAGTAATTTTATAAAAAAACACATCATTTAATAAAAATGTCTAAATATATTTAATTCTTAAGCGTTTTCTAATTTTACGCTTATTTTTTATCTTGGAAATCGTTAAAAACATAGAAATGGGAAAAAAATAAGGTTATATTTAGAATAATGACATTGAATGTAATAATTATTGATGACTTTTGCTTATCATTAATATCATATAAATGTTTTATCTCACAGACAAAACATGATAATATAATGATTTATATATATTCTTAATAAAGATAAAATGTAGCATCCAAATTTATCTATGTAGAATTAGACAAAGAGCATTAGTGATTTCTTGTTCATGTTATTGTGATAGTTTAAAGAATATGTGTGAAGCTGCAACATTGTTTATTAGTAAAAGATAAATAGTGTGTGGTGATGGGTAAAAGTAAGCACACCGTTTAAAAAAACTTACTCAATAAATATTTATAAGTATTATTACATGCTCACACATGAGTTTGTCACTAATGTTAATAATAAAATAATACTAGACATAAATAAAGGAGTACTCCCTCCGTTCTCACATATAAGTAATTTTATAAAAAAACACATCATTTAATAAAAATGTCTAAATATATTTAATTCTTAAGCGTTTTCTAATTTTACGCTTATTTTTTATCTTGGAAATCGTTAAAAACATAGAAATGGGAAAAAATAAGGTTATATTTAGAATAATGACATTGATTGTAATAATTATTGATGACTTTTGCTTATTATTAATATCATATAATTTTTTTATCTCACACACACAATACGATAATATAATGATATGTATATATCCTTAATAAAGATAAAATGTAACATCCAAATTTATCTATGTAGAATTAGACAAAGAGCATTAGTGATTTCTTGTTCATGTTATTGTGATAGTTTAAAGAATATGTGTGAAGCTGCAACATTGTCTATTAGTAAAAGATAAATAGTGTGTCGTGATGGTTAAAAGTAGGCACACCGTTTAAAAAAACTTACTCAATAAATATTTATAAGTATTATTACATTCTCACACATGAGTTTGTCACTAATGTTAATAATAAAATAATACTAGACATAAATAAAGGAGTACTCCCTCCAGTCTCATATATAAGTAGTTTTATAAAAAAACACATCATTTAATAAAAATGTCTAAATATATTTAATTTTTAAGCGTTTTCTAATTTTACGCTTATTTTTTATCTTGGAAATCGTTAAAAACATAGAAATGGGAAAAAATAAGGTTATATTTAGAATAATGACATTGATTGTAATAATTATTGATGACTTTTGCTTATTATTAATATCATATAATTTTTTTATCTCACAGACACAATATGATAATATAATGATATGTATATATTCTTAATAAAGATAAAATGTAACATCCAAATTTATCTATGTAGGATAAGACAAAGAGCATTAGTGATTTCTTGTTCATGTTATTGTGATAGTTTAAAGAATATGTGTGAAGCTGCAACATTGTCTATTAGTAAAAGATAAATAGTGTGTCGTGATGGTTAAAAGTAGGCACACCGTTTAAAAAAACTTACTCAATAAATATTTATAAGTATTATTACATGCTCACACATGAGTTTGTCACTAATGTTAATAATAAAATAATACTAGACATAAATAAAGGAGTACTCCTTCCAGTCTCATATATAAGTAATTTTATAAAAAAACACATCATTTAATAAAAATGTCTAAATATATTTAATTCTTAAGCATTTTCTAATTTTACGCTTATTTTTTATCTTGGAAATTGTTAAAAACATAGAAATGGGAAAAATTAAGGTTATATTTAGAATAATGACATTGATTGTAATAATTATTGATGACTTTTGCTTATTATTAATATCATATAATTTTTTTATCTCACAAACACAATACGATAATATAATGATATGTGTATATCCTTAATAAAGATAAAATGTAACATCCAAATTTATCTATGTAGAATTAGACAAATAGCATTAGTGATTTCTTGTTCATGTTATTATGATAGTTTAAAGAATATGTGTGAAGCTGCAACATTGTCTATTAGTAAAAGATAAATAGTGTGTCGTGATGGTTAAAAGTAGGCACACCTTTAAAAAAACTTACTCAACAAATATTTATAAGTATTATTACATTCTCACACATGAGTTTGTCACTAATGTTAATAATAAAATAATACTAGACATAAATAAAGGAGTACTCCCTCCATTCTCATATATAAGTAATTTTATAAAAAAACACATCATTTAATAAAAATGTCTAATATATTTAATTCTTAAGCGTTTTCTAATTTTACGCTTATTTTTTATCTTGGAAATCGTTAAAAACATAGAAATGGGAAAAAATAAGGTTATATTTAGAATAATGACATTGATTGTAATAATTATTGATGACTTTTGCTTATTATTAATATCATATAATTTTTGTATCTCACAGACACAATATGATAATATAATGATATGTATATATTCTTAATAAAGATAAAATGTAACATCCAAATTTATCTATGTAGAATTAGACAAAGAGCATTAGTGATTTCTTGTTCATGTTATTGTGATAGTTTAAAGAATATGTGTGAAGCTGCAACATTGTCTATTAGTAAAAGATAAATAGTCTGTCGTGATGGTTAAAAGTAGGCACACCGTTTAAAAAAACTTACTCAACAAATATTTATAAGTATTATTACATGCTCACACATGAGTTTGTCACTAATGTTTATAATAAAATAATACTTGAAATAAATAAAGGAGTACTCCCTCCAGTCTCATATATAAATAATTTTATAAAAAAACACATCATTTAATAAAAATGTCTAAATATATTTAATTCTTAAACTTTTTCTAATTTTTTCGTTATTTTTTATCTTGGAAATCGTTAAAAACATAGAAATGGGAAAAAAAGGTTATATTTAGAATAACGACATTGATTGTAATAATTATTGATGACTTTTGCTTATCATTAATATCATATAAATGTTTTATCTCACAGACAAAACATGATAATATAATGATTTATATATATTCTTAATAAAGATAAAATGTAGCATCCAAATTTATCTATGTAGAATTAGACAAAGAGCATCAGTGATTTCTTGTTCATGTTATTGTGATAGTTTAAAGAATATGTGTGAAGCTGCAACATTGTCTATTAGTAAAAGATAAATAGTGTGTTGTGATGGTTAAAAGTAGGCACACCGTTTAAAAAAACTTACTAAACAAATATTTGTAAGTATTATTACATTCTCACACATGAGTTTGTCACTAATGTTAATAATAAAATAATACTAGACATAAATAAAGGAGTACTCCCTCCAGTCTCATATATAAGTAATTTTATAAAAAAACACATCATTTAATAAAAATGTCTAAATATATTTAATTCTTAAGCATTTTCTAATTTTACGCTTATTTTTTATCTTGGAAATCTTTAAAAACATAGAAATGGGAAAAAATAAGGTTATATTTAGAATAATGACATTGATTGTAATAATTATTGATGACTTTTGCTTATCATTAATATCATATAATTTTTTTATCTCACAGACACAACATGATAATATAATGATTTATATATATTTTTAATAAAGATAAAATGTAGCATCCAAATTTATCTATTTAGAATTAGACAAAGATCATTAGTGATTTCTTGTTCATGTTATTGTGATAGTTTAAAGAATATGTGTGAAGCTGCAACATTGTCTATTAGTAAAAGATAAATAGTGTGTCGTGATGGTTAAAAGTAGGCACACCATTTAAAAAAACTTACTCAACAAATATTTATAAGTATTATGACATGCTCACACATGAGTTTCTCACTAATGTTTATAATAAAATAATACTTGAAATAAATAAAGGAGTACTCCCTCCGGTCTCATATATAAATAATTTTATAAAAAAACACATCATTTAATAAAAATGTCTAAATATATTTAATTCTTAAACTTTTTCTAATTTTTTCGTTATTTTTTATCTTGGAAATCGTTAAAAACATAGAAATGGGAAAAAAAAGGTTATATTTAGAATAATGACATTGAATGTAATAATTATTGATGACTTTTGCTTATCATTAATATCATATAAATGTTTTATCTCACAGACAAAACATGATAATATAATGATTTATATATATTCTTAATAAAGATAAAATGTAGCATCCAAATTTATCTATGTAGAATTAGACAAAGAGCATCCGTGATTTCTTGTTCATGTTATTGTGATAGTTTAAAGAATATGTGTGAAGCTGCAACATTGTCTATTAGTAAAAGATAAATAGTGTGTTGTGATGGTTAAAAGTAGGCACACCGTTTAAAAAAACTTACTCAACAAATATTTGTAAGTATTATTACATTCTCACACATGAGTTTGTCACTAATGTTAATAATAAAATAATACTAGACATAAATAAAGGAGTACTCCCTCCAGTCTCATATATAAGTAATTTTATAAAAAAACACATCATTTAATAAAAATGTCTAAATATATTTAATTCTTAAGCGTTTTCTAATTTTACGCTTATTTTTTATCTTGGAAATCGTTAAAAACATAGAAATGGGAAAAAATAAGGTTATATTTAGAATAATGACATTGATTGTAATAATTATTGATGACTTTTGCTTATTATTAATATCATATAAATTTTTTATCTCACAGACACAACATGATAATATAATGATATGTATATATTCTTAATAAAGATAAAATGTAACATCCAAATTTATCTATGTAGAATTAGACAAAGAGCATTAGTGATTTTTTGTTCATGTTAATATGATAGTTTAAAGAATATGTGTGAAGCTGCAACATTGTCTATTAGTAAAAGATAAATAGTGTGTCGTGATGGTTAAAAGTAGGCACACCATTTAAAAAAACTTACTCAACAAATATTTATAAGTATTATTACATGCTCACATTTGAGTTTGTCACTAATGTTAATAATAAAATAATACTAGACATAAATAAAGGAGTACTCCCTCCAGTCTCATATATAAGTAGTTTTATAAAAAAACACATCATTTAATAAAAATGTCTAATATATTTAATTCTTAAGCGTTTTCTAATTTTACGCTTATTTTTTATCTTGGAAATCGTTAAAAACATAGAAATGGGAAAAAATAAGGTTATATTTAGAATAATGACATTGATTGTAATAATTATTGATGACTTTTGCTTATTATAAATATCATATAATTTTTGTATCTCACAAACACAATAAGATAATATAATGATATGTATATATTCTTAATAAAGATAAAATGTAACATCCAAATTTATCTATGTAGAATTAGACAAAGAGCATTAGTGATTTCTTGTTCATGTTATTGTGATAGTTTAAAGAATATGTGTGAAGCTGCAACATTGTCTATTAGTAAAAGATAAATAGTGTGTCGTGATGGTTAATAGTAGGCACACCGTTTAAAAAAACTTACTCAACAAATATTTATAAGTATTATTACATGCTCACACATGAGTTTGTCACTAATGTTAATAATAAAATAATACTAGACATAAATAAAGGAGTACTCCCTCCAGTCTCATATATAAGTAAGTTTATAAAACACATCATTTAATAAAAATGTCTAAATATATTTAATTCTTAAGCGTTTTCTAATTTTACGCTTATTTTTTATCTTGAAAATCGTTAAAAACATAGAAATGGGAAAAAATAAGGTTATATTTAGAATAATGACATTGATTGTAATAATTATTGATGACTTTTGCTTATTATTAATATCATATAATTTTTTTATCTCACAGACACAATATGATAATATAATGATATGTATATATTCTTAATAAAGATAAAATGTAACATCCAAATTTATCTATGTAGGATTAGACAAAGAGCATTAGTGATTTCTTGTTCATGTTATTGTGATAGTTTAAAGAATATGTGTGAAGCTGCAACATTGTCTATTAGTAAAAGATAAATAGTGTGTCGTGATGGTTAAAAGTAGGCACACCGTTTAAAAAAACTTACTCAATAAATATTTATAAGTATTATTACATGCTCACACATGAGTTTGTCACTAATGTTAATAATAAAATAATACTAGACATAAATAAAGGAGTACTCCCTTCAGTCTCATATATAAGTAATTTTATCAAAAAACACATCATTTAATAAAAATGTCTAAATATATTTAATTCTTAAGCGTTTTCTAATTTTACGCTTATTTTTTATCTTGGAAATCGTTAAAAACATAGAAATGGGAAAAAATAAGGTTATATTTAGAATAATGACATTGATTGTAATAATTATTGATGACTTTTGCTTAGCATTAATATCATATAATTTTTTTATCTCACAGACACAACATGATAATATAATGATTTATATATTTTTTTAATAAAGATAAAATGTAGCATCCTAATTTATCTATTTAGAATTAGACAAAGAGCATTAGTGATTTCTTGTTCATGTTATTGTGATAGTTTAAAGAATATGTGTGAAGCTGCAACATTGTCTATTAGTAAAAGATAAATAGTGTGTGGTGATGGTTAAAAGTAGGAACACCATTTAAAAAAACTTACTCAACAAATATTTATAAGTATTATGACATGCTCACACATGAGCTTGTCACTAATGTTTATAATAAAATAATACTTGAAATAAATAAAGGGGTACTCCCTCCGGTCTCATATATAAATAATTTTATAAAAAAACACATCATTTATTAAAAATATCTAAATATATTTAATTCTTAAACTTTTTCTAATTTTTTCGTTATTTTTTATCTTGGAAATCGTTAAAAACATAGAAATGGGAAAAAAATAAGGTTATATTTAGAATAATGACATTGAATGTAATAATTATTGATGACTTTTGCTTATCATTAATATCATATAAATGTTTTATCTCACAGACAAAACATGATAATATAATGATTTATATATATTCTTAATAAAGATAAAATGTAGCATCCAAATTTATCTATGTAGAATTAGACAAAGAGCATCAGTGATTTCTTGTTCATGTTATTGTGATAGTTTAAAGAATATGTGTGAAGCTGCAACATTGTCTATTAGTAAAAGATAAATAGTGTGTTGTGATGGTTAAAAGTAGGCACACCGTTTAAAAAAACTTACTCAACAAATATTTGTAAGTATTATTACATTCTCACACATGAGTTTGTCACTAATGTTAATAATAAAATAATACTAGACATAAATAAAGGAGTACTCCCTCCAGTCTCATATATAAGTAATTTTATAAAAAAACACAACATTTAATAAAAATGTCTAAATATATTTAATTCTTAAGCGTTTTCTAATTTTACGCTTATTTTTTATCTTGAAAATCGTTAAAAACATAGAAATGGGAAAAAATAAGGTTATATTTAGAATAATGACATTGATTGTAATAATTATTGATGACTTTTGCTTATTATTAATATCATATGATTTTTTTATCTCATAGACACAATATGATAATATAATGATATGTATATATTCTTAATAAAGATAAAATGTAACATCCAAATTTATCTATGTAGGATTAGACAAAGAGCATTAGTGATTTATTGTTCATGTTATTGTGATAGTTTAAAGAATATGTGTGAAGCTGCAACATTGTCTATTAGTAAAAGATAAATAGTGTGTCGTGATGGTTAAAAGTAGGCACACCGTTTAAAAAAACTTACTCAATAAATATTTATAAGTATTATTACATGCTCACACATGAGTTTGTCACTAATGTTAGTAATAAAATAATACTAGACATAAATAAAGGAGTACTCCCTCCAGTCTCATATATAAGTAATTTTATCAAAAAACACATCATTTAATAAAAATGTCTAAATATATTTAATTCTTAAGCGTTTTCTAATTTTACGCTTATTTTTTTTCTTGGAAATCGTTAAAAACATAGAAATGGGAAAAAATAAGGTTATATTTAGAATAATGACATTGATTGTAATAATTATTGATGACTTTTGCTTAGCATTAATATCATATAATTTTTTTATCTCACAGACACAACATGATAATATAATGATTTATATATATTTTTAATAAAGATAAAATGTAGCATCTTAATTTATCTATTTAGAATTAGACAAAGAGCATTAGTGATTTCTTGTTCATGTTATTGTGATAGTTTAAAGAATATGTGTGAAGCTGCAACATTGTCTATTAGTAAAAGATAAATAGTGTGTGGTGATGGTTAAAAGTAGGAACACCATTTAAAAAAACTTACTCAACAAATATTTATAAGTATTATGACATGCTCACACATGAGCTTGTCACTAATGTTTATAATAAAATAATACTTGAAATAAATAAAGGGGTACTCCCTCCGGTCTCATATATAAATAATTTTATAAAAAAACACATCATTTAATAAAAATATCTAAATATATTTAATTCTTAAACTTTTTCTAATTTTTTCGTTATTTTTTATCTTGGAAATCGTTAAAAACATAGAAATGGGAAAAAAAAAAAGGTTATATTTAGAATAATGACATTGAATGTAATAACTATTGATGACTTTTGCTTATCATTAATATCATATAAATGTTTTATCTCACAGACAAAACATGATAATATAATGATTTTTATATATTCTTAATAAAGATAAAATGTAGCATCCAAATTTATCTATGTAGAATTAGACAAAGAGCATTAGTGATTTCTTGTTCATGTTATTGTGATAGTTTAAAGAATATGTGTGAAGCTGCAACATTGTCTATTAGTAAAAGATAAATAGTGTGTTGTGATGGTTAAAAGTAGGCACACCGTTTAAAAAAACTTACTCAACAAATATTTGTAAGTATTATTACATTCTCACACATGAGTTTGTCACTAATGTTAATAATAAAATAATACTAGACATAAATAAAGGAGTACTCCCTCCAGTCTCATATATTAGTAATTTTATAAAAAAAACACAACATTTAATAAAAATGTCTAAATATATTTAATTCTTAAACTTTTTCTAATTTTACCATTATTTTTTATCTTGGAAATCGTTAAAAACATAGAAATGGGATAAAATAAGGTTATATTTAGAATAATGACATTGATTGTAATAATTATTGATGACTTTTGCTTATTATTAATATCATATAATTTTTGTATCTCACAAACACAATAAGATAATATAATGATATGTATATATTCTTAATAAAGATAAAATGTAACATCCAAATTTATCTATGTAGAATTAGACAAAGAGCATTAGTGATTTCTTGTTCATGTTATTGTGATAGTTTAAAGAATATGTGTGAAGCTGCAACATTGTCTATTAGTAAAAGATAAATAGTGTGTCGTGATGGTTAATAGTAGGCACACCGTTTAAAAAAACTTACTCAACAAATATTTATAAGTATTATTACATGCTCACACATGAGTTTGTCACTAATGTTAATAATAAAATAATACTAGACATAAATAAAGGAGTACTCCCTCCAGTCTCATATATAAGTAAGTTTATAAAACACATCATTTAATAAAAATGTCTAAATATATTTAATTCTTAAGCGTTTTCTAATTTTACGCTTATTTTTTATCTTGAAAATCGTTAAAAACATAGAAATGGGAAAAAATAAGGTTATATTTAGAATAATGACATTGATTGTAATAATTATTGATGACTTTTGCTTATTATTAATATCATATAATTTTTTTATCTCACAGACACAATATGATAATATAATGATATGTATATATTCTTAATAAAGATAAAATGTAACATCCAAATTTATCTATGTAGGATTAGACAAAGAGCATTAGTGATTTCTTGTTCATGTTATTGTGATAGTTTAAAGAATATGTGTGAAGCTGCAACATTGTCTATTAGTAAAAGATAAATAGTGTGTCGTGATGGTTAAAAGTAGGCACACCGTTTAAAAAAACTTACTCAATAAATATTTATAAGTATTATTACATGCTCACACATGAGTTTGTCACTAATGTTAATAATAAAATAATACTAGACATAAATAAAGGAGTACTCCCTTCAGTCTCATATATAAGTAATTTTATCAAAAAACACATCATTTAATAAAAATGTCTAAATATATTTAATTCTTAAGCGTTTTCTAATTTTACGCTTATTTTTTATCTTGGAAATCGTTAAAAACATAGAAATGGGAAAAAATAAGGTTATATTTAGAATAATGACATTGATTGTAATAATTATTGATGACTTTTGCTTAGCATTAATATCATATAATTTTTTTATCTCACAGACACAACATGATAATATAATGATTTATATATTTTTTTAATAAAGATAAAATGTAGCATCCTAATTTATCTATTTAGAATTAGACAAAGAGCATTAGTGATTTCTTGTTCATGTTATTGTGATAGTTTAAAGAATATGTGTGAAGCTGCAACATTGTCTATTAGTAAAAGATAAATAGTGTGTGGTGATGGTTAAAAGTAGGAACACCATTTAAAAAAACTTACTCAACAAATATTTATAAGTATTATGACATGCTCACACATGAGCTTGTCACTAATGTTTATAATAAAATAATACTTGAAATAAATAAAGGGGTACTCCCTCCGGTCTCATATATAAATAATTTTATAAAAAAACACATCATTTATTAAAAATATCTAAATATATTTAATTCTTAAACTTTTTCTAATTTTTTCGTTATTTTTTATCTTGGAAATCGTTAAAAACATAGAAATGGGAAAAAAATAAGGTTATATTTAGAATAATGACATTGAATGTAATAATTATTGATGACTTTTGCTTATCATTAATATCATATAAATGTTTTATCTCACAGACAAAACATGATAATATAATGATTTATATATATTCTTAATAAAGATAAAATGTAGCATCCAAATTTATCTATGTAGAATTAGACAAAGAGCATCAGTGATTTCTTGTTCATGTTATTGTGATAGTTTAAAGAATATGTGTGAAGCTGCAACATTGTCTATTAGTAAAAGATAAATAGTGTGTTGTGATGGTTAAAAGTAGGCACACCGTTTAAAAAAACTTACTCAACAAATATTTGTAAGTATTATTACATTCTCACACATGAGTTTGTCACTAATGTTAATAATAAAATAATACTAGACATAAATAAAGGAGTACTCCCTCCAGTCTCATATATAAGTAATTTTATAAAAAAACACAACATTTAATAAAAATGTCTAAATATATTTAATTCTTAAGCGTTTTCTAATTTTACGCTTATTTTTTATCTTGAAAATCGTTAAAAACATAGAAATGGGAAAAAATAAGGTTATATTTAGAATAATGACATTGATTGTAATAATTATTGATGACTTTTGCTTATTATTAATATCATATGATTTTTTTATCTCATAGACACAATATGATAATATAATGATATGTATATATTCTTAATAAAGATAAAATGTAACATCCAAATTTATCTATGTAGGATTAGACAAAGAGCATTAGTGATTTATTGTTCATGTTATTGTGATAGTTTAAAGAATATGTGTGAAGCTGCAACATTTTCTATTAGTAAAAGATAAATAGTTTGTCGTGATGGTTAAAAGTAGGCACACCGTTTAAAAAAACTTACTCAATAAATATTTATAAGTATTATTACATGCTCACACATGAGTTTGTCACTAATGTTAGTAATAAAATAATACTAGACATAAATAAAGGAGTACTCCCTCCAGTCTCATATATAAGTAATTTTATCAAAAAACACATCATTTAATAAAAATGTCTAAATATATTTAATTCTTAAGCGTTTTCTAATTTTACGCTTATTTTTTTTCTTGGAAATCGTTAAAAACATAGAAATGGGAAAAAATAAGGTTATATTTAGAATAATGACATTGATTGTAATAATTATTGATGACTTTTGCTTAGCATTAATATCATATAATTTTTTTATCTCACAGACACAACATGATAATATAATGATTTATATATATTTTTAATAAAGATAAAATGTAGCATCTTAATTTATCTATTTAGAATTAGACAAAGAGCATTAGTGATTTCTTGTTCATGTTATTGTGATAGTTTAAAGAATATGTGTGAAGCTGCAACATTGTCTATTAGTAAAAGATAAATAGTGTGTGGTGATGGTTAAAAGTAGGAACACCATTTAAAAAAACTTACTCAACAAATATTTATAAGTATTATGACATGCTCACACATGAGCTTGTCACTAATGTTTATAATAAAATAATACTTGAAATAAATAAAGGGGTACTCCCTCCGGTCTCATATATAAATAATTTTATAAAAAAACACATCATTTAATAAAAATATCTAAATATATTTAATTCTTAAACTTTTTCTAATTTTTTCGTTATTTTTTATCTTGGAAATCGTTAAAAACATAGAAATGGGAAAAAAAAAAAGGTTATATTTAGAATAATGACATTGAATGTAATAACTATTGATGACTTTTGCTTATCATTAATATCATATAAATGTTTTATCTCACAGACAAAACATGATAATATAATGATTTTTATATATTCTTAATAAAGATAAAATGTAGCATCCAAATTTATCTATGTAGAATTAGACAAAGAGCATTAGTGATTTCTTGTTCATGTTATTGTGATAGTTTAAAGAATATGTGTGAAGCTGCAACATTGTCTATTAGTAAAAGATAAATAGTGTGTTGTGATGGTTAAAAGTAGGCACACCGTTTAAAAAAACTTACTCAACAAATATTTGTAAGTATTATTACATTCTCACACATGAGTTTGTCACTAATGTTAATAATAAAATAATACTAGACATAAATAAAGGAGTACTCCCTCCAGTCTCATATATAAGTAATTTTATAAAAAAACACAACATTTAATAAAAATGTCTAAATATATTTAATTCTTAAACTTTTTCTAATTTTACCATTATTTTTTATCTTGGAAATCGTTAAAAACATAGAAATGGGATAAAATAAGGTTATATTTAGAATAATGACATTGATTGTAATAATTATTGATGACTTTTGCTTATTATTAATATCATATAATTTTTTTATCTCACAGACAAAAAATGATAATATAATGATTTATATATATTCTTAATACAGATAAAATGAAGCATCCAAATTTATCTATGTAGAATTAGACAAAGAGCATTAGTGATTTCTTGTTCATGTTATTGTGATAGTTTAAAGAATATGTGTGAAGCTGCAACATTGTTTATTAGTAAAAGATAAATAGTGTGTGGTGATGGTTAAAAGTAAGCACACCGTTTAAAAAAACTTACTCAATAAATATTTATAAGTATTATTACATGCTCACACATGAGTTTGTCACTAATGTTAATAATAAAATAATACTAGACATAAATAAAGGAGTACTCCCTCCGGTCTCATATATAAGTAATTTTATAAAAAAACACATCATTTAATAAAAATGTCTAAATATATTTAATTCTTAAGCGTTTTCTAATTTTACGCTTATTTTTTATCTTGGAAATCGTTAAAAACATAGAAATGGGAAAAAATAAGGTTATATTTAGAATAATGACATTGATTGTAATAATTATTGATGACTTTTGCTTAGCATTAATATCATATAATTTTTTTATCTCACAGACACAACATGATAATATAATGATTTATATATATTTTTAATAAAGATAAAATGTAGCATCCTAATTTATCTATTTAGAATTAGACAAAGAGCATTAGTGATTTCTTGTTCATGTTATTGTGATAGTTTAAAGAATATGTGTGAAGCTGCAACATTGTCTATTAGTAAAAGATAAATAGTGTGTCGTGATGGTTAAAAGTAGGAACACCATTTAAAAAAACTTACTCAACAAATATTTATAAGTATTATGACATGCTCACACATGAGCTTGTCACTAATGTTTATAATAAAATAATACTTGAAATAAATAAAGGAGTACTCCCTCCGGTCTCATATATAAATAATTTTTAAAAAAAACACATCATTTAATAAAAATATCTAAATATATTTAATTCTTAAACTTTTTCTAATTTTTTCGTTATTTTTTATCTTGGAAATCGTTAAAAACATAGAAATGGGAAAAAAATAAGGTTATATTTAGAATAATGACATTGAATGTAATAATTATTGATGACTTTTGCTTATCATTAATATCATATAAATGTTTTATCTCACAGACAAAACATGATAATATAATGATTTATATTTATTCTTAATAAAGATAAAATGTAGCATCCAAATTTATCTATGTAGAATTAGACAAAGAGCATTAGTGATTTCTTGTTCATGTTATTGTGATAGTTTAAAGAATATGTGTGAAGCTGCGACATTGTCTATTAGTAAAAGATAAATAGTGTGTTGTGATGGTTAAAAGTAGGCACACCGTTTAAAAAAACTTACTAAACAAATATTTGTAAGTATTATTACATTCTCACACATGAGTTTGTCACTAATGTTAATAATAAAATAATACTAGACATAAATAAAGGAGTACTCCCTCCAGTCTCATATATAAGTAATTTTATAAAAAAACACAACATTTAATAAAAATGTCTAAATATATTTAATTCTTAAACTTTTTCTAATTTTACCATTATTTTTTATCTTGGAGATCGTTAAAAACATAGAAATGGGATAAAATAAGGTTATATTTAGAATAATGACATTGATTGTAATAATTATTGATGACTTTTGCTTATTATTAATATCATATAATTTTTTTATCTCACAGACAAAACATGATAATATAATGATTTATATATATTCTTAATACAGATAAAATGAAGCATCCAAATTTATCTTTGTAGAATTAGACAAAGAGCATTAGTGATTTCTTGTTCATGTTATTGTGATAGTTTAAAGAATATGTGTGAAGCTGCAACATTGTTTATTAGTAAAAGATAAATAGTGTGTGGTGATGGTTAAAAGTAAGCACACCGTTTAAAAAAACTTACTCAATAAATATTTATAAGTATTATTACATGCTCACACATGAGTTTGTCACTAATGTTAATAATAAAATAATACTAGACATAAATAAAGGAGTACTCCCTCCGGTCTCATATATAAGTAATTTTATAAAAAAACACATCATTTAATAAAAATGTCTAAATATATTTAATTCTTAAGCGTTTTCTAATTTTACGCTTATTTTTTATCTTGGAAATCGTTAAAAACATAGAAATGGGAAAAAATAAGGTTATATTTAGAATAATGACATTGATTGTAATAATTATTGATGACTTTTGCTTATCATTAATATCATATAATTTTTTTATCTCACAGACAAAACATGATAATATAATGATTTATATATATTCTTAATAAAGATAAAATGTAGCATCCAAATTTATCTATTTAGAATTAGACAAAGAGCATTAGTGATTTCTTGTTCATGTTATTGTGATAGTTTAAAGAATATGTGTGAAGCTGCAACATTGTCTATTAGTAAAAGATAAATAGTGTGTCGTGATGGTTAAAAGTAGGCACACCGTTTAAAAAAACTTACTCAACAAATATTTATAAGTATTATGACATGCTCACACATGAGCTTGTCACTAATGTTTATAATAAAATAATACTTGAAATAAATAAAGGAGTACTCCCTCCGGTCTCATATATAAATAATTTTATAAAAAAACACATCATTTAATAAAAATGTCTAAATATATTTAATTCTTAAACTTTTTCTAATTTTGCCGTTATTTTTTATCTTGGAAATCGTTAAAAATATAGAAATGGGATAAAATAAGGTTATATTTGGAATAATGACATTGATTGTAATAATTATTGATGACTTTTGCTTATCATTAATATCATATAATTTTTTTATCTCACAGACAAAACATGATAATATAATGATTTATATATATTCTTCATAAAGATAAAATGTAGCATCCAAATTTATCTATTTAGAATTAGACAAAGAGCATTAGTGATTTCTTGTTCATGTTATTGTGATAGTTTAAAGAATATGTGTGAAGCTGAAACATTGTCTATTAGTAAAAGATAAATAGTGTGTTGTGATGGTTAAAAGTAGGCACACCGTTTAAAAAAACTTACTAAACAAATATTTGTAAGTATTATTACATTCTCACACATGAGTTTGTCACTAATGTTAATAATAAAATAATACTAGACATAAATAAAGGAGTACTCCCTCCAGTCTCATATATAAGTAATTTTATAAAAAAACACAACATTTAATAAAAATGTCTAAATATATTTAATTCTTAAACTTTTTCTAATTTTACCATTATTTTTTATCTTGGAGATCGTTAAAAACATAGAAATGGGATAAAATAAGGTTATATTTAGAATAATGACATTGATTGTAATAATTATTGATGACTTTTGCTTATTATTAATATCATATAATTTTTTTATCTCACAGACAAAACATGATAATATAATGATTTATATATATTCTTAATACAGATAAAATGAAGCATCCAAATTTATCTTTGTAGAATTAGACAAAGAGCATTAGTGATTTCTTGTTCATGTTATTGTGATAGTTTAAAGAATATGTGTGAAGCTGCAACATTGTTTATTAGTAAAAGATAAATAGTGTGTGGTGATGGTTAAAAGTAGGCACACCGTTTAAAAAAACTTACTCAATAAATATTTATAAGTATTATTACATGCTCACACATGAGTTTGTCACTAATGTTAATAATAAAATAATACTAGACATAAATAAAGGAGTACTCCCTCCGGTCTCATATATAAGTAATTTTATAAAAAAACACATCATTTAATAAAAATGTCTAAATATATTTAATTCTTAAGCGTTTTCTAATTTTACGCTTATTTTTTATCTTGGAAATCGTTAAAAACATAGAAATGGGAAAAAATAAGGTTATATTTAGAATAATGACATTGATTGTAATAATTATTGATGACTTTTGCTTATCATTAATATCATATAATTTTTTTATCTCACAGACAAAACATGATAATATAATGATTTATATATATTCTTAATAAAGATAAAATGTAGCATCCAAATTTATCTATTTAGAATTAGACAAAGAGCATTAGTGATTTCTTGTTCATGTTATTGTGATAGTTTAAAGAATATGTGTGAAGCTGCAACATTGTCTATTAGTAAAAGATAAATAGTGTGTCGTGATGGTTAAAAGTAGGCACACCGTTTAAAAAAACTTACTCAACAAATATTTATAAGTATTATGACATGCTCACACATGAGCTTGTCACTAATGTTAATAATAAAATAATACTAGACATAAATAAAGGAGTACTCCCTCCGGTCTCATATATAAGTAATTTTATAAAAAAACACATCATTTAATATAAATGTCTAAATATATTTAATTCTTAAGCGTTTTCTAATTTTACGCTTATTTTTTATCTTGGAAATCGTTAAAAACATAGAAATGGGATAAAATAAGGTTATATTTGGAATAATGACATTGATTGTAATAATTATTGATGACTTTTGCTTATCATTAATATCATATAATTTTTTTATCTCACAGACAAAACATGATAATATAATGATTTATATATATTCTTCATAAAGATAAAATGTAGCATCCAAATTTATCTATTTAGAATTAGACAAAGAGCATTAGTGATTTCTTGTTCATGTTATTGTGATAGTTTAAAGAATATGTGTGAAGCTGCGACATTGTCTATTAGTAAAAGATAAATAGTGTGTTGTGATGGTTAAAAGTAGGCACACCGTTTAAAAAAACTTACTAAACAAATATTTGTAAGTATTATTACATTCT
This sequence comes from Vicia faba, assembly GCA_948472305.1. NCBI lineage: Eukaryota > Viridiplantae > Streptophyta > Magnoliopsida > Fabales > Fabaceae > Vicia > Vicia faba. The sequence goes on along the minus strand of CATIWC010001829.1, from coordinate 21,244 downwards.
CACACATGAGTTTGTCACTAATGTTAATAATAAAATAATACTAGACATAAATAAAGGAGTACTCCCTCCAGTCTCATATATAAGTAATTTTATAAAAAAACACAACATTTAATAAAAATGTCTAAATATATTTAATTCTTAAACTTTTTCTAATTTTACCATTATTTTTTATCTTGGAGATCGTTAAAAACATAGAAATGGGATAAAATAAGGTTATATTTAGAATAATGACATTGATTGTAATAATTATTGATGACTTTTGCTTATTATTAATATCATATAATTTTTTTATCTCACAGACAAAACATGATAATATAATGATTTATATATATTCTTAATACAGATAAAATGAAGCATCCAAATTTATCTTTGTAGAATTAGACAAAGAGCATTAGTGATTTCTTGTTCATGTTATTGTGATAGTTTAAAGAATATGTGTGAAGCTGCAACATTGTTTATTAGTAAAAGATAAATAGTGTGTGGTGATGGTTAAAAGTAAGCACACCGTTTAAAAAAACTTACTCAATAAATATTTATAAGTATTATTACATGCTCACACATGAGTTTGTCACTAATGTTAATAATAAAATAATACTAGACATAAATAAAGGAGTACTCCCTCCGGTCTCATATATAAGTAATTTTATAAAAAAACACATCATTTAATAAAAATGTCTAAATATATTTAATTCTTAAGCGTTTTCTAATTTTACGCTTATTTTTTATCTTGGAAATCGTTAAAAACATAGAAATGGGAAAAAATAAGGTTATATTTAGAATAATGACATTGATTGTAATAATTATTGATGACTTTTGCTTATCATTAATATCATATAATTTTTTTATCTCACAGACAAAACATGATAATATAATGATTTATATATATTCTTAATAAAGATAAAATGTAGCATCCAAATTTATCTATTTAGAATTAGACAAAGAGCATTAGTGATTTCTTGTTCATGTTATTGTGATAGTTTAAAGAATATGTGTGAAGCTGCAACATTGTCTATTAGTAAAAGATAAATAGTGTGTCGTGATGGTTAAAAGTAGGCACACCGTTTAAAAAAACTTACTCAACAAATATTTATAAGTATTATGACATGCTCACACATGAGCTTGTCACTAATGTTTATAATAAAATAATACTTGAAATAAATAAAGGAGTACTCCCTCCGGTCTCATATATAAATAATTTTATAAAAAAACACATCATTTAATAAAAATGTCTAAATATATTTAATTCTTAAACTTTTTCTAATTTTGCCGTTATTTTTTATCTTGGAAATCGTTAAAAATATAGAAATGGGAAAAAATAAGGTTATATTTTGATTAATGACATTGAATGTAATAATTATTGATGACTTTTGCTTATCATTAATATCATATAAATGTTTTATCTCACAGACAAAACATGATAATATAATGATTTATATATATTCTTAATAAAGATAAAATGTAGCATACAAATTTATCTATGTAGAATTAGACAAAGAGCATTAGTGATTTCTTGTTCATGTTATTGTGATAGTTTAAAGAATATGTGTGAAGCTGAAACATTGTCTATTAGTAAAAGATAAATAGTGTGTTGTGATGGTTAAAAGTAGGCACACCGTTTAAAAAAACTTACTCAATAAATATTTGTAAGTATTATTACATGCTCACACATGAGTTTGTCACTAATGTTAATAATAAAATAATACTAGACATAAATAAAGGAGTACTCCCTCCAGTCTCATATATAAGTAATTTTATAAAAAAACACATCATTTAATATAAATGTCTAAATATATTTAATTCTTAAGCGTTTTCTAATTTTACGCTTATTTTTTATCTTGGAAATCGTTAAAAACATAGAAATGGGATAAAATAAGGTTATATTTGGAATAATGACATTGATTGTAATAATTATTGATGACTTTTGCTTATCATTAATATCATATAATTTTTTTATCTCACAGACAAAACATGATAATATAATGATTTATATATATTCTTCATAAAGATAAAATGTAGCATCCAAATTTATCTATTTAGAATTAGACAAAGAGCATTAGTGATTTCTTGTTCATGTTATTGTGATAGTTTAAAGAATATGTGTGAAGCTGCGACATTGTCTATTAGTAAAAGATAAATAGTGTGTTGTGATGGTTAAAAGTAGGCACACCGTTTAAAAAAACTTACTAAACAAATATTTGTAAGTATTATTACATTCTCACACATGAGTTTGTCACTAATGTTAATAATAAAATAATACTAGACATAAATAAAGGAGTACTCCCTCCAGTCTCATATATAAGTAATTTTATAAAAAAACACAACATTTAATAAAAATGTCTAAATATATTTAATTCTTAAACTTTTTCTAATTTTACCATTATTTTTTATCTTGGAGATCGTTAAAAACATAGAAATGGGATAAAATAAGGTTATATTTAGAATAATGACATTGATTGTAATAATTATTGATGACTTTTGCTTATTATTAATATCATATAATGTTTTTATCTCACAGACAAAACATGATAATATAATGATTTATATATATTCTTAATACAGATAAAATGAAGCATCCAAATTTATCTTTGTAGAATTAGACAAAGAGCATTAGTGATTTCTTGTTCATGTTATTGTGATAGTTTAAAGAATATGTGTGAAGCTGCAACATTGTCTATTAGTAAAAGATAAATAGTGTGTTGTGATGGTTAAAAGTAGGCACACCGTTTAAAAAAACTTACTCAACAAATATTTGTAAGTATTATTACATTCTCACACATGAGTTTGTCACTAATGTTAATAATAAAATAATACTAGACATAAATAAAGGAGTACTCCCTCCAGTCTCATATATAAGTAATTTTATAAAAAAACACAACATTTAATAAAAATGTCTAAATATATTTAATTCTTAAACTTTTTCTAATTTTACCATTATTTTTTATCTTGGAAATCGTTAAAAACATAGAAATGGGATAAAATAAGGTTATATTTAGAATAATGACATTGATTGTAATAATTATTGATGACTTTTGCTTATTATTAATATCATATAATTTTTTTATCTCACAGACAAAACATGATAATATAATGATTTATATATATTCTTAATACAGATAAAATGAAGCATCCAAATTTATCTTTGTAGAATTAGACAAAGAGCATTAGTGATTTCTTGTTCATGTTATTGTGATAGTTTAAAGAATATGTGTGAAGCTGCAACATTGTCTATTAGTAAAAGATAAATAGTGTGTGGTGATGGTTAAAAGTAAGCACACCGTTTAAAAAAACTTACTCAATAAATATTTATAAGTATTATTACATGCTCACACATGAGTTTGTCACTAATGTTAATAATAAAATAATACTAGACATAAATAAAGGAGTACTCCCTCCGGTCTCATATATAAGTAATTTTATAAAAAAACACATCATTTAATAAAAATGTCTAAATATATTTAATTCTTAAGCGTTTTCTAATTTTACGCTTATTTTTTATCTTGGAAATCGTTAAAAACATAGAAATGGGAAAAAATAAGGTTATATTTAGAATAATGACATTGATTGTAATAATTATTGATGACTTTTGCTTATCATTAATATCATATAATTTTTTTATCTCACAGACAAAACATGATAATATAATGATTTATATATATTCTTAATAAAGATAAAATGTAGCATCCAAATTTATCTATTTAGAATTAGACAAAGAGCATTAGTGATTTCTTGTTCATGTTATTGTGATAGTTTAAAGAATATGTGTGAAGCTGCAACATTGTCTATTAGTAAAAGATAAATAGTGTGTCGTGATGGTTAAAAGTAGGCACACCGTTTAAAAAAACTTACTCAACAAATATTTATAAGTATTATGACATGCTCACACATGAGCTTGTCACTAATGTTTATAATAAAATAATACTTGAAATAAATAAAGGAGTACTCCCTCCGGTCTCATATATAAATAATTTTATAAAAAAACACATCATTTAATAAAAATGTCTAAATATATTTAATTCTTAAACTTTTTCTAATTTTGCCGTTATTTTTTATCTTGGAAATCGTTAAAAATATAGAAATGGGAAAAAATAAGGTTATATTTTGATTAATGACATTGAATGTAATAATTATTGATGACTTTTGCTTATCATTAATATCATATAAATGTTTTATCTCACAGACAAAACATGATAATATAATGATTTATATATATTCTTAATAAATATAAAATGTAGCATACAAATTTATCTATGTAGAATTAGACAAAGAGCATTAGTGATTTCTTGTTCATGTTATTGTGATAGTTTAAAGAATATGTGTGAAGCTGAAACATTGTCTATTAGTAAAAGATAAATAGTGTGTTGTGATGGTTAAAAGTAGGCACACCGTTTAAAAAAACTTACTCAATAAATATTTGTAAGTATTATTACATGCTCACACATGAGTTTGTCACTAATGTTAATAATAAAATAATACTAGACATAAATAAAGGAGTACTCCCTCCAGTCTCATATATAAGTAATTTTATAAAAAAACACATCATTTAATATAAATGTCTAAATATATTTAATTCTTAAGCGTTTTCTAATTTTACGCTTATTTTTTATCTTGGAAATCGTTAAAAACATAGAAATGGGATAAAATAAGGTTATATTTGGAATAATGACATTGATTGTAATAATTATTGATGACTTTTGCTTATCATTAATATCATATAATTTTTTTATCTCACAGACAAAACATGATAATATAATGATTTATATATATTCTTCATAAAGATAAAATGTAGCATCCAAATTTATCTATTTAGAATTAGACAAAGAGCATTAGTGATTTCTTGTTCATGTTATTGTGATAGTTTAAAGAATATGTGTGAAGCTGCAACATTGTTTATTAGTAAAAGATAAATAGTGTGTGGTGATGGTTAAAAGTAAGCACACCGTTTAAAAAAACTTACTCAATAAATATTTATAAGTATTATTACATGCTCACACATGAGTTTGTCACTAATGTTAATAATAAAATAATACTAGACATAAATAAAGGAGTACTCCCTCCGGTCTCATATATAAGTAATTTTATAAAAAAACACATCATTTAATAAAAATGTCTAAATATATTTAATTCTTAAGCGTTTTCTAATTTTACGCTTATTTTTTATCTTGGAAATCGTTAAAAACATAGAAATGGGAAAAAATAAGGTTATATTTAGAATAATGACATTGATTGTAATAATTATTGATGACTTTTGCTTATCATTAATATCATATAATTTTTTTATCTCACAGACAAAACATGATAATATAATGATTTATATATATTCTTAATAAAGATAAAATGTAGCATCCAAATTTATCTATTTAGAATTAAACAAAGAGCATTAGTGATTTCTTGTTCATGTTATTGTGATAGTTTAAAGAATATGTGTGAAGCTGCAACATTGTCTATTAGTAAAAGATAAATAGTGTGTCGTGATGGTTAAAAGTAGGCACACCGTTTAAAAAAACTTACTCAACAAATATTTATAAGTATTATGACATGCTCACACATGAGTTTGTCACTAATGTTTATAATAAATAATACTTGAAATAAATAAAGGAGTACTCCCTACAGTCTCATATATAAGTAATTTTATAAAAAAACACATCATTTAATAAAAATGTCTAAATATATTTAATTCTTAAACTTTTTCTAATTTTGCCGTTATTTTTTATCTTGGAAATCGTTAAAAATATAGAAATGGGAAAAAATAAGGTTATATTTTGAATAATGACATTGATTGTAATAATTATTGATGACTTTTGCTTATCATTAATATCATATAATTTTTTTATCTCACAGACACAATATGATAATATAATGATTTATATATATTCTTAATAAAGATAAAATGTAGCATCCAAATTTATCTATGTAGAATTAGACAAAGAGCATTAGTGATTTCTTGTTCATGTTATTGTGATAGTTTAAAGAATATGTGTGAAGCTGCAACATTGTCTATAAGTAAAAGATAAATAGGGTGTCGTGATGGTTAAAAGTAGGCACACCGTTTAAAAAAACTTACTCAATAAATATTTATAAGTATTATTACATGCTCACACATGAGTTTGTCACTAATGTTAATAATAAAATAATACTAGACATAAATAAAGGAGTACTCCCTCCAGTCTCATATATAAGTAATTTTATAAAAAAACACATCATTTAATATAAATGTCTAAATATATTTAATTCTTAAGCGTTTTCTAATTTTACGCTTATTTTTTATCTTGGAAATCGTTAAAAACATAGAAATGGGATAAAATAAGGTTATATTTAGAATAATGACATTGATTGTAAAAATTATTGATGACTTTTGCTTATTATTAATATCATATAATTTTTTTATCTCACAGACACAATATGATAATATAATGATATGTATATATTCTTAATAAACATAAAATGTAACATCCAAATTTATCTATGTAGGATTAGACAAAGAGCATTAGTGATTTCTTGTTCATGTTATTGTGATAGTTTAAAGAATATGTGTGAAGCTGCAACATTGTCTATTAGTAAAAGATAAATAGTGTGTCGTGATGGTTAAAAGTAGGCACACCGTTTAAAAAAACTTACTCAACAAATATTTATAAGTATTATGACATGCTCACACATGAGCTTGTCACTAATGTTTATAATAAAATAATACTTGAAATAAATAAAGGAGTACTCCCTCCGGTCTCATATATAAATAATTTTATAAAAAACACACATCATTTAATAAAAATGTCTAAATATATTTAATTCTTAAACTTTTACTAATTTTGCCGTTATTTTTTATCTTGGAAATCGTTAAAAATATAGAAATGCGAAAAAATAAGGTTATATTTTGATTAATGACATTGAATGTAATAATTATTGATGACTTTTGCTTATCATTAATATCATATAAATGTTTTATCTCACAGACAAAACATGATAATATAATGATTTATATATATTCTTAATAAAGATAAAATGTAGCATCCAAATTTATCTATGTAGAATTAGACAAAGAGCATTAGTGATTTCTTGTTCATGTTATTGTGATAGTTTAAAGAATATGTGTGAAGCTGCAACATTGTCTATTAGTAAAAGATAAATAGTGTGTTGTGATGGTTAAAAGTAGGCACACCGTTTAAAAAAACATACTCAATAAATATTTGTAAGTATTATTACATGCTCACACATGAGTTTGTCACTAATGTTAATAATAAAATAATACTAGACATAAATAAAGGAGTACTCCCTCCAGTCTCATATATAAGTAATTTTATAAAAAAACACATCATTTAATATAAATGTCTAAATATATTTAATTCTTAAGCGTTTTCTAATTTTACGCTTATTTTTTATCTTGGAAATCGTTAAAAACATTGAAATGGGATAAAATAAGGTTATATTTAGAATAATGACATTGATTGTAATAATTATTGATGACTTTTGCTTATCATTAATATCATATAATTTTTTTATCTCACAGACAAAACATGATAATATAATGATTTATATATATTCTTCATAAAGATAAAATGTAGCATCCAAATTTATCTATTTAGAATTAGACAAAGAGCATTAGTGATTTCTTGTTCATGTTATTGTGATAGTTTAAAGAATATGTGTGAAGCTGCAACATTGTTTATTAGTAAAAGATAAATAGTGTGTGGTGATGGTTAAAAGTAAGCACACCGTTTAAAAAAACTTACTCAATAAATATTTATAAGTATTATTACATGCTCACACATGAGTTTGTCACTAATGTTAATAATAAAATAATACTAGACATAAATAAAGGAGTACTCCCTCCGGTCTCATATATAAGTAATTTTATAAAAAAACACATCATTTAATAAAAATGTCTAAATATATTTAATTCTTAAGCGTTTTCTAATTTTACGCTTATTTTTTATCTTGGAAATCGTTAAAAACATAGAAATGGGAAAAAATAAGGTTATATTTAGAATAATGACATTGATTGTAATAATTATTGATGACTTTTGCTTATCATTAATATCATATAATTTTTTTATCTCACAGACAAAACATGATAATATAATGATTTTTATATATTCTTAATAAAGATAAAATGTAGCATCCAAATTTATCTATTTAGAATTAGACAAAGAGCATTAGTGATTTCTTGTTCATGTTATTGTGATAGTTTAAAGAATATGTGTGAAGCTGCAACATTGTCTATTAGTAAAAGATAAATAGTGTGTCGTGATGGTTAAAAGTAGGAACACCATTTAAAAAAACTTACTCAACAAATATTTATAAGTATTATGACATGCTCACACATGAGCTTGTCACTAATGTTTATAATAAAATAATACTTGAAATAAATAAAGGAGTACTCCCTCCGGTCTCATATATAAATAATTTTTTAAAAAAACACATCATTTAATAAAAATATCTAAATATATTTAATTCTTAAACTTTTTCTAATTTTTTCGTTATTTTTTATCTTGGAAATCGTTAAAAACATAGAAATGGGAAAAAAATAAGGTTATATTTAGAATAATGACATTGAATGTAATAATTATTGATGACTTTTGCTTATCATTAATATCATATAAATGTTTTATCTCACAGACAAAACATGATAATATAATGATTTATATATATTCTTAATAAAGATAAAATGTAGCATCCAAATTTATCTATGTAGAATTAGACAAAGAGCATTAGTGATTTCTTGTTCATGTTATTGTGATAGTTTAAAGAATATGTGTGAAGCTGCGACATTGTCTATTAGTAAAAGATAAATAGTGTGTTGTGATGGTTAAAAGTAGGCACACCGTTTAAAAAAACTTACTCAATAAATATTTGTAAGTATTATTACATTCTCACACATGAGTTTGTCAGTAATGTTAATAATAAAATAATACTAGTTATAAATAAAGGAGTACTCCCTCCAGTCTCATATATAAGTAATTTTATAAAAAAACACAACATTTAATAAAAATGTCTAAATATATTTAATTCTTAAACTTTTTCTAATTTTACCATTATTTTTTATCTTGGAGATCGTTAAAAACATAGAAATGGGATAAAATAAGGTTATATTTAGAATAATGACATTGATTGTAATAATTATTGATGACTTTTGCTTATTATTAATATCATATAATTTTTTTATCTCACAGACAAAAAATGATAATATAATGATTTATATATATTCTTCATAAAGATAAAATGTAGCATCCAAATTTATCTATTTAGAATTAGACAAAGAGCATTAGTGATTTCTTGTTCATGTTATTGTGATAGTTTAAAGAATATGTGTGAAGCTGCAACATTGTTTATTAGTAAAAGATAAATAGTGTGTGGTGATGGTTAAAAGTAAGCACACCGTTTAAAAAAACTTACTCAATAAATATTTATAAGTATTATTACATGCTCACACATGAGTTTGTCACTAATGTTAATAATAAAATAATACTAGACATAAATAAAGGAGTACTCCCTCCGGTCTCATATATAAGTAATTTTATAAAAAAACACATCATTTAATAAAAATGTCTAAATATATTTAATTCTTAAGCGTTTTCTAATTTTACGCTTATTTTTTATCTTGGAAATCGTTAAAAACATAGAAATGGGAAAAAATAAGGTTATATTTAGAATAATGACATTGATTGTAATAATTATTGATGACTTTTGCTTATCATTAATATCATATAATTTTTTTATCTCACAGACAAAACATGATAATATAATGATTTTTATATATTCTTAATAAAGATAAAATGTAGCATCCAAATTTATCTATTTAGAATTAGACAAAGAGCATTAGTGATTTCTTGTTCATGTTATTGTGATAGTTTAAAGAATATGTGTGAAGCTGCAACATTGTCTATTAGTAAAAGATAAATAGTGTGTCGTGATGGTTAAAAGTAGGCACACCGTTTAAAAAAACTTACTCAACAAATATTTATAAGTATTATGACATGCTCACACATGAGTTTGTCACTAATGTTTATAATAAAATAATACTAGACATAAATAAAGGAGTACTCCCTCCGGTCTCATATATAAGTAATTTTATAAAAAAACACATCATTTAATAAAAATGTCTAAATATATTTAATTCTTAAGCGTTTTCTAATTTTACGCTTATTTTTTATCTTGGAAATCGTTAAAAACATAGAAATGGGAAAAAATAAGGTTATATTTAGAATAATGACATTGATTGTAATAATTATTGATGACTTTTGCTTATCATTAATATCATATAATTTTTTTATCTCACAGACAAAACATGATAATATAATGATTTTTATATATTCTTAATAAAGATAAAATGTAGCATCCAAATTTATCTATTTAGAATTAGACAAAGAGCATTAGTGATTTCTTGTTCATGTTATTGTGATAGTTTAAAGAATATGTGTGAAGCTGCAACATTGTTTATTAGTAAAAGATAAATAGTGTGTGGTGATGGTTAAAAGTAAGCACACCGTTTAAAAAAACTTACTCAATAAATATTTATAAGTATTATTACATGCTCACACATGAGTTTGTCACTAATGTTAATAATAAAATAATACTAGACATAAATAAAGGAGTACTCCCTCCGGTCTCATATATAAGTAATTTTATAAAAAAACACATCATTTAATAAAAATGTCTAAATATATTTAATTCTTAAGCGTTTTCTAATTTTACGCTTATTTTTTATCTTGGAAATCGTTAAAAACATAGAAATGGGAAAAAATAAGGTTATATTTAGAATAATGACATTGATTGTAATAATTATTGATGACTTTTGCTTATCATTAATATCATATAATTTTTTTATCTCACAGACAAAACATGATAATATAATGATTTTTATATATTCTTAATAAAGATAAAATGTAGCATCCAAATTTATCTATTTAGAATTAGACAAAGAGCATTAGTGATTTCTTGTTCATGTTATTGTGATAGTTTAAAGAATATGTGTGAAGCTGCAACATTGTCTATTAGTAAAAGATAAATAGTGTGTCGTGATGGTTAAAAGTAGGAACACCATTTAAAAAAACTTACTCAACAAATATTTATAAGTATTATGACATGCTCACACATGAGCTTGTCACTAATGTTTATAATAAAATAATACTTGAAATAAATAAAGGAGTACTCCCTCCGGTCTCATATATAAATAATTTTTTAAAAAAACACATCATTTAATAAAAATATCTAAATATATTTAATTCTTAAACTTTTTCTAATTTTTTCGTTATTTTTTATCTTGGAAATCGTTAAAAACATAGAAATGGGAAAAAAATAAGGTTATATTTAGAATAATGACATTGAATGTAATAATTATTGATGACTTTTGCTTATCATTAATATCATATAAATGTTTTATCTCACAGACAAAACATGATAATATAATGATTTATATATATTCTTAATAAAGATAAAATGTAGCATCCAAATTTATCTATGTAGAATTAGACAAAGAGCATTAGTGATTTCTTGTTCATGTTATTGTGATAGTTTAAAGAATATGTGTGAAGCTGCGACATTGTCTATTAGTAAAAGATAAATAGTGTGTTGTGATGGTTAAAAGTAGGCACACCGTTTAAAAAAACTTACTCAATAAATATTTGTAAGTATTATTACATTCTCACACATGAGTTTGTCAGTAATGTTAATAATAAAATAATACTAGTTATAAATAAAGGAGTACTCCCTCCAGTCTCATATATAAGTAATTTTATAAAAAAACACAACATTTAATAAAAATGTCTAAATATATTTAATTCTTAAACTTTTTCTAATTTTACCATTATTTTTTATCTTGGAGATCGTTAAAAACATAGAAATGGGATAAAATAAGGTTATATTTAGAATAATGACATTGATTGTAATAATTATTGATGACTTTTGCTTATTATTAATATCATATAATTTTTTTATCTCACAGACAAAAAATGATAATATAATGATTTATATATATTCTTCATAAAGATAAAATGTAGCATCCAAATTTATCTATTTAGAATTAGACAAAGAGCATTAGTGATTTCTTGTTCATGTTATTGTGATAGTTTAAAGAATATGTGTGAAGCTGCAACATTGTTTATTAGTAAAAGATAAATAGTGTGTGGTGATGGTTAAAAGTAAGCACACCGTTTAAAAAAACTTACTCAATAAATATTTATAAGTATTATTACATGCTCACACATGAGTTTGTCACTAATGTTAATAATAAAATAATACTAGACATAAATAAAGGAGTACTCCCTCCGGTCTCATATATAAGTAATTTTATAAAAAAACACATCATTTAATAAAAATGTCTAAATATATTTAATTCTTAAGCGTTTTCTAATTTTACGCTTATTTTTTATCTTGGAAATCGTTAAAAACATAGAAATGGGAAAAAATAAGGTTATATTTAGAATAATGACATTGATTGTAATAATTATTGATGACTTTTGCTTATCATTAATATCATATAATTTTTTTATCTCACAGACAAAACATGATAATATAATGATTTTTATATATTCTTAATAAAGATAAAATGTAGCATCCAAATTTATCTATTTAGAATTAGACAAAGAGCATTAGTGATTTCTTGTTCATGTTATTGTGATAGTTTAAAGAATATGTGTGAAGCTGCAACATTGTCTATTAGTAAAAGATAAATAGTGTGTCGTGATGGTTAAAAGTAGGCACACCGTTTAAAAAAAACTTACTCAACAAATATTTATAAGTATTATGACATGCTCACACATGAGTTTGTCACTAATGTTTATAATAAAATAATACTTGAAATAAATAAAGGAGTACTCCCTCCAGTCTCATATATAAGTAATTTTATAAAAAAACACATCATTTAATAAAAATGTCTAAATATATTTAATTCTTAAACTTTTTCTAATTTTGCCGTTATTTTTTATCTTGGAAATCGTTAAAAATATAGAAATGGGAAAAAATAAGGTTATATTTTGAATAATGACATTGATTGTAATAATTATTGATGACTTTTGCTTATCATTAATATCATATAATTTTTTTATCTCACAGACACAATATGATAATATAATGATTTATATATATTCTTAATAAAGATAAAATGTAGCATCCAAATTTATCTATGTAGAATTAGACAAAGAGCATTAGTGATTTCTTGTTCATGTTATTGTGATAGTTTAAAGAATATGTGTGAAGCTGCAACATTGTCTATAAGTAAAAGATAAATAGTGTGTCGTGATGGTTAAAAGTAGGCACACCGTTTAAAAAAACTTACTCAATAAATATTTGTAAGTATTATTACATGCTCACACATGAGTTTGTCACTAATGTTAATAATAAAATAATACTAGACATAAATAAAGGAGTACTCCCTCCAGTCTCATATATAAGTAATTTTATAAAAAAACACATCATTTAATATAAATGTCTAAATATATTTAATTCTTAAGCGTTTTCTAATTTTACGCTTATTTTTTATCTTGGAAATCGTTAAAAACATAGAAATGGGATAAAATAAGGTTATATTTAGAATAATGACATTGATTGTAAAAATTATTGATGACTTTTGCTTATTATTAATATCATATAATTTTTTTATCTCACAGACACAATATGATAATATAATGATATGTATATATTCTTAATAAACATAAAATGTAACATCCAAATTTATCTATGTAGGATTAGACAAAGAGCATTAGTGATTTCTTGTTCATGTTATTGTGATAGTTTAAAGAATATGTGTGAAGCTGCAACATTGTCTATTAGTAAAAGATAAATAGTGTGTCGTGATGGTTAAAAGTAGGCACACCGTTTAAAAAAACTTACTCAACAAATATTTATAAGTATTATGACATGCTCACACATGAGCTTGTCACTAATGTTTATAATAAAATAATACTTGAAATAAATAAAGGAGTACTCCCTCCGGTCTCATATATAAATAATTTTATAAAAAAACACATCATTTAATAAAAATGTCTAAATATATTTAATTCTTAAACTTTTTCTAATTTTGCCGTTATTTTTTATCTTGGAAATCGTTAAAAATATAGAAATGCGAAAAAATAAGGTTATATTTTGATTAATGACATTGAATGTAATAATTATTGATGACTTTTGCTTATCATTAATATCATATAAATGTTTTATCTCACAGACAAAACATGATAATATAATGATTTATATATATTCTTAATAAAGATAAAATGTAGCATCCAAATTTATCTATGTAGAATTAGACAAAGAGCATTAGTGATTTCTTGTTCATGTTATTGTGATAGTTTAAAGAATATGTGTGAAGCTGCAACATTGTCTATTAGTAAAAGATAAATAGTGTGTTGTGATGGTTAAAAGTAGGCACACCGTTTAAAAAAACATACTCAATAAATATTTGTAAGTATTATTACATGCTCACACATGAGTTTGTCACTAATGTTAATAATAAAATAATACTAGACATAAATAAAGGAGTACTCCCTCCAGTCTCATATATAAGTAATTTTATAAAAAAAACACATCATTTAATATAAATGTCTAAATATATTTAATTCTTAAACTTTTTCTAATTTTGCCGTTATTTTTTATCTTGGAAATCGTTAAAAATATAGAAATGCGAAAAAATAAGGTTATATTTTGATTAATGACATTGAATGTAATAATTATTGATGACTTTTGCTTATCATTAATATCATATAAATGTTTTATCTCACAGACAAAACATGATAATATAATGATTTATATATATTCTTAATAAAGATAAAATGTAGCATCCAAATTTATCTATTTAGAATTAGACAAAGAGCATTAGTGATTTCTTGTTCATGTTATTGTGATAGTTTAAAGAATATGTGTGAAGCTGCAACATTGTTTATTAGTAAAAGATAAATAGTGTGTGGTGATGGTTAAAAGTAGGCACACCGTTTAAAAAAACTTACTCAATAAATATTTATAAGTATTATTACATGCTCACACATGAGTTTGTCACTAATGTTAATAATAAAATAATACTAGACATAAATAAAGGAGTACTCCCTCCGGTCTCATATATAAGTAATTTTATAAAAAAACACATCATTTAATAAAAATGTCTAAATATATTTAATTCTTAAGCGTTTTCTAATTTTACGCTTATTTTTTATCTTGGAAATCGTTAAAAACATAGAAATGGAAAAAATAAGGTTATATTTAGAATAATGACATTGATTGTAATAATTATTGATGACTTTTGCTTATCATTAATATCATATAATTTTTTTATCTCACAGACAAAACATGATAATATAATGATTTTTATATATTCTTAATAAAGATAAAATGTAGCATCCAAATTTATCTATTTAGAAATTAGACAAAGAGCATTAGTGATTTCTTGTTCATGTTATTGTGATAGTTTAAAGAATATGTGTGAAGCTGCAACATTGTCTATTAGTAAAAGATAAATAGTGTTGTCGTGATGGTTAAAAGTAGGCACACCGTTTAAAAAAACTTACTCAACAAATATTTATAAGTATTATGACATGCTCACACATGAGTTTGTCACTAATGTTTATAATAAAATAATACTAGACATAAATAAAGGAGTACTCCCTCCGGTCTCATATATAAGTAATTTTATAAAAAAACACATCATTTAATAAAAATGTCTAAATATATTTAATTCTTAAGCGTTTTCTAATTTTACGCTTATTTTTATCTTGGAAATCGTTAAAAACATAGAAATGGGAAAAAATAAGGTTATATTTAGAATAATGACATTGATTGTAATAATTATTGATGACTTTTGCTTATCATTAATATCATATAATTTTTTTATCTCACAGACAAAACATGATAATATAATGATTTTTATATATTCTTAATAAAGATAAAATGTAGCATCCAAATTTATCTATTTAGAATTAGACAAAGAGCATTAGTGATTTCTTGTTCATGTTATTGTGATAGTTTAAAGAATATGTGTGAAGCTTGCAACATTGTTTATTAGTAAAAGATAAATAGTGTGTGGTGATGGTTAAAAGTAAGCACACCGTTTAAAAAAACTTACTCAATAAATATTTATAAGTATTATTACATGCTCACACATGAGTTTGTCACTAATGTTTAATAATAAAATAATACTAGACATAAATAAAGGAGTACTCCCTCCGGTCTCATATATAAGTAATTTTATAAAAAACACATCATTTAATAAAAATGTCTAAATATATTTAATTCTTAAGCGTTTCTAATTTTACGCTTATTTTTTATCTTGGAAATCGTTAAAAACATAGAAATGGGAAAAAATAAGGTTATATTTAGAATAATGACATTGATTGTAATAATTATTGATGACTTTTGCTTATCATTAATATCATATAATTTTTTTATCTCACAGACAAAACATGATAATATAATGATTTTTATATATTCTTAATAAAGATAAAATGTAGCATCCAAATTTATCTATTTAGAATTAGACAAAGAGCATTAGTGATTTCTTGTTCATGTTATTGTGATAGTTAAAGAATATGTGTGAAGCTGCAACATTGTCTATTAGTAAAAGATAATAGTGTGTCGTGATGGTTAAAAGTAGGAACACCATTTAAAAAAACTTACTCAACAAATATTTATAAGTATTATGACATGCTCACACATGAGCTTGTCACTAATGTTTATAATAAAATAATACTTGAAATAAATAAAGGAGTACTCCCTCCGGTCTCATATATAAATAATTTTTTAAAAAAACACATCATTTAATAAAAATATCTAAATATATTTAATTCTTAAACTTTTTCTAATTTTTTCGTTATTTTTTATCTTGGAAATCGTTAAAAACATAGAAATGGGAAAAAAATAAGGTTATATTTAGAATAATGACATTGAATGTAATAATTATTGATGACTTTTGCTTATCATTAATATCATATAAATGTTTTATCTCACAGACAAAACATGATAATATAATGATTTATATATATTCTTAATAAAGATAAAATGTAGCATCCAAATTTATCTATGTAGAATTAGACAAAGAGCATTAGTGATTTCTTGTTCATGTTATTGTGATAGTTTAAAGAATATGTGTGAAGCTGCGACATTGTCTATTAGTAAAAGATAAATAGTGTGTTGTGATGGTTAAAAGTAGGCACACCGTTTAAAAAAACTTACTCAATAAATATTTGTAAGTATTATTACATTCTCACACATGAGTTTGTCAGTAATGTTAATAATAAATAATACTAGTTATAAATAAAGGAGTACTCCCTCCAGTCTCATATATAAGTAATTTTATAAAAAAACACAACATTTAATAAAAATGTCTAAATATATTTAATTCTTAAACTTTTTCTAATTTTACCATTATTTTTTATCTTGGAGATCGTTAAAAACATAGAAATGGATAAAATAAGGTTATATTTAGAATAATGACATTGATTGTAATAATTATTGATGACTTTTGCTTATTATTAATATCATATAATTTTTTTATCTCACAGACAAAAAATGATAATATAATGATTTATATATATTCTTCATAAAGATAAAATGTAGCATCCAAATTTATCTATTTAGAATTAGACAAAGAGCATTAGTGATTTCCTTGTTCATGTTATTGTGATAGTTTAAAGAATATGTGTGAAGCTGCAACATTGTTTATTAGTAAAAGATAAATAGTGTGTGGTGATGGTTAAAAGTAAGCACACCGTTTAAAAAAACTTACTCAATAAATATTTATAAGTATTATTACATGCTCACACATGAGTTTGTCACTAATGTTAATAATAAAATAATACTAGACATAAATAAAGGAGTACTCCCTCCGGTCTCATATATAAGTAATTTTATAAAAAAACACATCATTTAATAAAAATGTCTAAATATATTTAATTCTTAAGCGTTTTCTAATTTTACGCTTATTTTTTATCTTGGAAATCGTTAAAAACATAGAAATGGGAAAAAATAAGGTTATATTTAGAATAATGACATTGATTGTAATAATTATTGATGACTTTTCCTTATCATTAATATCATATAATTTTTTTATCTCACAGACAAAACATGATAATATAATGATTTTTATATATTCTTAATAAAGATAAAATGTAGCATCCAAATTTATCTATTTAGAATTAGACAAAGAGCATTAGTGATTTCTTGTTCATGTTATTGTGATAGTTTAAAGAATATGTGTGAAGCTGCAACATTGTCTATTAGTAAAAGATAAATAGTGTGTCGTGATGGTTAAAAGTAGGCACACCGTTTAAAAAAACTTACTCAACAAATATTTATAAGTATTATGACATGCTCACACATGAGTTTGTCACTAATGTTTATAATAAATAATACTTGAAAATAAATAAAGGAGTACTCCCTCCAGTCTCATATATAAGTAATTTTATAAAAAACACATCATTAATAAAAATGTCTAAATATATTTAATTCTTAAACTTTTTCTAATTTTGCCGTTATTTTTTATCTTGGAAATCGTTAAAAATATAGAAATGGGAAAAAATAAGGTTATATTTTGAATAATGACATTGATTGTAATAATTATTGATGACTTTTGCTTATCATTAATATCATATAATTTTTTTATCTCACAGACACAATATGATAATATAATGATTTATATATATTCTTAATAAAGATAAAATGTAGCATCCAAATTTATCTATGTAGAATTAGACAAAGAGCATTAGTGATTTCTTGTTCATGTTATTGTGATAGTTTAAAGAATATGTGTGAAGCTGCAACATTGTCTATAAGTAAAAGATAAATAGTGTGTCGTGATGGTTAAAAGTAGGCACACCGTTTAAAAAAAACTTACTCAATAAATATTTGTAAGTATTATTACATGCTCACACATGAGTTTGTCACTAATGTTAATAATAAAATAATACTAGACATAAATAAAGGAGTACTCCCTCCAGTCTCATATATAAGTAATTTTATAAAAAAACACATCATTTAATATAAATGTCTAAATATATTTAATTCTTAAGCGTTTTCTAATTTTACGCTATTTTTTATCTTGGAAATCGTTAAAAACATAGAAATGGGATAAAATAAGGTTATATTTAGAATAATGACATTGATTGTAAAAATTATTGATGACTTTTGCTTATTATTAATATCATATAATTTTTTTATCTCACAGACACAATATGATAATATAATGATATGTATATATTCTTAATAAACATAAAATGTAACATCCAAATTATCTATGTAGGATTAGACAAAGAGCATTAGTGATTTCTTGTCATGTTATTGTGATAGTTTAAAGAATATGTGTGAAGCTGCAACATTGTCTATTAGTAAAAGATAAATAGTGTGTCGTGATGGTTAAAAGTAGGCACACCGTTTAAAAAAACTTACTCAACAAATATTTATAAGTATTATGACATGCTCACACATGAGCTTGTCACTAATGTTTATAATAAAATAATACTTGAAATAAATAAAGGAGTACTCCCTCCGGTCTCATATATAAATAATTTTATAAAAAAACACATCATTTAATAAAATGTCTAAATATATTTAATTCTTAAACTTTTTCTAATTTTGCCGTTATTTTTTATCTTGGAAATCGTTAAAAATATAGAAATGCGAAAAAATAAGGTTATATTTTGATTAATGACATTGAATGTAATAATTATTGATGACTTTTGCTTATCATTAATATCATATAAATGTTTTATCTCACAGACAAAACATGATAATATAATGATTTATATATATTCTTAATAAAGATAAAATGTAGCATCCAAATTTATCTATGTAGAATTAGACAAAGAGCATTAGTGATTTCTTGTTCATGTTATTGTGATAGTTTAAAGAATATGTGTGAAGCTGCAACATTGTCTATTAGTAAAAGATAAATAGTGTGTTGTGATGGTTAAAAGTAGGCACACCGTTTAAAAAAACATACTCAATAAATATTTGTAAGTATTATTACATGCTCACACATGAGTTTGTCACTAATGTTAATAATAAAATAATACTAGACATAAATAAAGGAGTACTCCCTCCAGTCTCATATATAAGTAATTTTATAAAAAAACACATCATTTAATATAAATGTCTAAATATATTTAATTCTTAAACTTTTTCTAATTTTGCCGTTATTTTTTATCTTGGAAATCGTTAAAAATATAGAAATGCGAAAAAATAAGGTTATATTTTGATTAATGACATTGAATGTAATAATTATTGATGACTTTTGCTTATCATTAATATCATATAAATGTTTTATCTCACAGACAAAACATGATAATATAATGATTTATATATATTCTTAATAAAGATAAAATGTAGCATCCAAATTTATCTATTTAGAATTAGACAAAGAGCATTAGTGATTTCTTGTTCATGTTATTGTGATAGTTTAAAGAATATGTGTGAAGCTGCAACATTGTTTATTAGTAAAAGATAAATAGTGTGTGGTGATGGTTAAAAGTAGGCACACCGTTTAAAAAAACTTACTCAATAAATATTTATAAGTATTATTACATGCTCACACATGAGTTTGTCACTAATGTTAATAATAAAATAATACTAGACATAAATAAAGGAGTACTCCCTCCGGTCTCATATATAAGTAATTTTATAAAAAAACACATCATTTAATAAAAATGTCTAAATATATTTAATTCTTAAGCGTTTTCTAATTTTACGCTTATTTTTTATCTTGGAAATCGTAAAAACATAGAAATGGGAAAAAATAAGGTTATATTTAGAATAATGACATTGATTGTAATAATTATTGATGACTTTTGCTTATCATTAATATCATATAATTTTTTTATCTCACAGACAAAACATGATAATATAATGATTTTTATATATTCTTAATAAAGATAAAATGTAGCATCCAAATTTATCTATTTAGAATTAGACAAAGAGCATTAGTGATTTCTTGTTCATGTTATTGTGATAGTTTAAAGAATATGTGTGAAGCTGCAACATTGTCTATTAGTAAAAGATAAATAGTGTGTCGTGATGGTTAAAAGTAGGCACACCGTTTAAAAAACTTACTCAACAAATATTTATAAGTATTATGACATGCTCACACATGAGTTTGTCACTAATGTTTATAATAAAATAATACTTGAAATAAATAAAGGAGTACTCCCTCCAGTCTCATATATAAGTAATTTTATAAAAAAACACATCATTTAATAAAAATGTCTAAATATATTTAATTCTTAAACTTTTTCTAATTTTGCCATTATTTTTTATCTTGGAAATCGTTAAAAATATAGAA